>JAFBJR010000616.1:167203-211105 GCA_016785285.1 Brachirus orientalis
CGTCTTCAAGAAATTCAACTAAGTCCAGTTGCCTTTTTTTTACTACACTTTGGATACCATGACCTGGATGACTGAGAATCTTCACAGACATGTTTAGTGGCAGTGGTATCCAACATGGCCACCATGCTGTCAGGCTCTTTAGAGTCTCGTCCGTCCTCTGAACTCATAATTATAATTCTCTTAAATTGAATAAACTAACTAAAACTTTCCTTGAATAAAAGTGACAGTCAACTGATGTTCCAAATTGGTGATGCATGCTGCCCTTTGGGGTGTACAAGGTAAGTCGTCGTTGTTGCTGTTGTTTACTTTAATCACATGCTGCTGATGTAATTGATTGACAGGTATGAAGTGGTGACACCTCATGCCTGCTGCTGTGATTGGTTAGTTGCTCTCAAATCACAAACAAGGTTCGGGTTGGGTGGGTTCAGTGAAACAGCCAAATTATCGTACATTTGGCCTTCTTTGAAATTATGATCGTACAGTGGGTTACATTATCGTACAAATACAATAGTTATCGCACATCTGACAACAGTGGTGAGGCTCCTGCTGCTATGCAGGCGGTGGAAGTTAGCCCCGCCCCTTGGTCTTACAGTGGGTATATTGCTAGGAGACGTGTGTGGTGCCATAAAGCAGAACAGCTCCCACTCTCCCTGCAACAAGCCAGTTAACCATGACAATGACTCCAAAGCTGTTAAATTACAGTAGAAATCCAGCATAGTTCTGCTTTTAAGATCAGAAAGTGAAAGGACGAGTATCTGACGTATCTCCCCCTCTTCTCTATTCTGTGTCTCTCACCCTCAGGTGTTTTCATCACTAAAGGAGATGTTGGAGTTGGAACAATCGTTGGCTCTGCTGTTTTCAACATCCTGGTCATCATTGGCCTGAGCGGTATCTTTGCGGGCCAGGTAAAAAAAAAAAAAAAAAAAGGAAAAGTTAGCTCACATACATGTAGTTCATCCTGAGACTGATGGATAATATTTATACATTCCTTCTACAGACAGTGGTTTTGACATGGTGGTCTCTGTTTAGAGATTCCTCTTACTACATCCTCTCTGTCCTGACTCTGATCATGGTGAGATGGGATTTCTCCAAAGACACTTAGGAATGCGTTGTAATTTGCCTTGCCACACAATGTGTTTTATAAAGCTATTTTGTTTTTTCTAGGTTATCTATGACGCCAGAGTTGTCTGGTGAGTTTATTTACCTTGAACATTAATTTATCCTTCCATAAGTTTGAGGCATACGTCCTTGAATAAATGTTACAAGAATTGATTTATAATCGACCAGAGACCATATTTGACTCTGTTATATAGTAAATATATATGTTTAGATTTGTTACTTTGGTACTGAGTAGGATAAAATGACATTCCTGTTTACATTAACTCACATTTATATCATTGCACTCAATCAGAGAATCTGTGAAATATCTGAATTTTTAAGGCTCTCTATTATAACAATAATAATAATAGCATTGGAACTGGACCTGGATCCTGCAGCCCAAGATGTCCAAGTCCAAACCCAAGTCATGGGTACCTGCAGAGCGAGCACAGGAAGGCTATTATTAATAATAATAATAATAATAATAATAATAATAATAATAGGGGTTTCAAATTAGTGATTAATTTTGAGGAATAATAATAATAAGAAAAATAAGTCCTTCAGTTACAGTAGGGTCCTCCACACCGTGTGTGCTTGGACCATAATTGCCTGTTTTTCTCCTCTTCCTCCTGTTAATGCTCTGAAAGATGTCTCAGCCTCTGCCTTGTTACAATCATCAAGTCAACTATCAAGATAGTCAACAGGTTCCAACAGTCTGTAAATGCGGCTCCTGTTCAATCGATTTGGTTCAACAAAACAAGTGAATTTGTCAATCACTTGCTATTCAGCAGAGGCTCCATTTAAAAGTGACGCTCAATTTGTCTAATTTGTGTTCATCAGGAGCAACATTTCACACACCACCAGTAATTTGGAACCAAGTTTGACTGGTTTGGAAAAGGATTGATTTCTTTAATGTAGCCTTTCACCCTGAACAAGCTCATTTGGTGCTTTTAATGCCTTCACTCTTCTCCTCTGGTCTTCTGTGTGTTTTAAAAGTGTTTCCATTGTTGTCTTTGTCAGTGGTTTTAATGAAAGAATAGATTTAATCATGCATTGAATGTCAGCTGAAGCCCAGCATTCCTCTGGGTATATGGCTGCCTGCAAGCCAAAGCTTGTCAGCTGTATTTCACCTCAGCCCTGTTCATGTGAACAGGGCAGATTTATGTTGACTTTTGAGTTGCCTTTACCAGCTTACTGCCTGAGAAGAGAAGAGCAGAGCAGGGATATGAGTGAAAACCTGTGAGCAATGGTCATTGCTTACAGAGGATTAAGATACAAAGAAGAGAACGGCTACTTATTTTAAAGTTCTGTTTCCTGTTACATTTCCCATAGAGATTTGTGTTTCATGTCCATTACTATAACTGAACTCTCCTGATGGAGCTTTGTCAACTGAGACTTCTCCGGAGATTTTCAAATTCAAATCAAATTATTTTTGCATTGTGCCAATTCATAGCATACATGATCTCAAGGCACTTTACGTAGACCTTACAATATTACAGAGAGAGGAGAAGTCTGGAGGGACAAAAACTCCCTTCTAACAGGAAGAGATCTGACAGAACCAGACAAAGATGTACAGCATCTGCCTCGGCCAGTTGTGGTCAAAGGAAAAATGGGGGACAGAGGAGAGGTCGGGGACAGAAAAGTAAAAAGGGAGGCAAGACCAGGGCCAGATGTATAGAATAAAAGTTGTATTAAGTTCAATCAGAATAGTTCTAGCATAGTAATGAACATAATAATGAACACAACACTACTACTAATAATAATAATAATAATAGCCTCACAACTGGATCTGGATCCTGCAGCCCAGAAGAAGAGGGAGCACAGGAAGGTTATAATTATAATTAGGCACTTGAATTGGAGATTTATTTTAAAGAATAAGTAAAATAATAATTAGAAAAATATCTATCCTTCAGTTACAATTATATATTTATTATTGGACCCTAACAGCATCAGTTCTATGTCTGGATCCTGCAGCCAGTACCTGCAGAGTGAACACAGGAAGGGTTATAATAATAATAATAATAATAATAATAATAGCAGCATCCTGCAGCCAAGGAGTCGGGAGTCATGGGTACCTGCAGAATGAGGACAGAGAGCAGAAGCACAAACTGCAGTCATTATTGTAATTGTGAGTCACACAAAATCTAAAGTTTAATACTCCAGATTAAACTGCTTTGTCATAATTGGTGGGAGTGGTGTGATCGAACTGGGTGTGCAAAAAATAAACAACCTAACAACTGTCAACGCAAACTAACATTTGGCCAAAAAGTGAGTGATGCATAGAAATACTGTGACGTGGCATTCCAAAATATTCAACTTCGACTTCTTGTCTGCGCAGGTGGGAGTCTTTGCTCCTCATGACCATGTATGGAATCTACATTATAATCATGAAGTAAGTTCACAGAAAGATCAATCTTCATCATCATATCCAAACCTCCACATATCTGATTTAGAGGATAAACTCTATTTTGTGTCCATGAAAATAAACAGAGTGTATTTGTTTGGTTCAGGTTCAACTCCCAGATTTTGGAGTTTGTGACACATCAGTTGAGAAGATCTGGGCCATGCTGCATTGAATCAGAGGATCACAGAGAAGACAAGATGGGAGAGGATGCCTCTGCTTGCAACACCTCCATGGTGCTGCTCAACAAAGGTCTGTGCCACTAAGCCAATTCCACAAATCCAGGATTTCCACACACAAACCACACACACTTCATATGCTCATATGGTTCTGGCCTTTAGCTACATTTCAGAGATCTTGACCCATACGAGCCTCCATGCAGTCTTAGATCCTCCTGAATGTTCCAAAGTCAAGGCTCAATACAGAAGAGACAGCCTTTGCCATCAAAACCCTTCAAATTTGACCTGCCTGAGGACACAATCCTTGCTGAATCACTGACTTCTAAATCGCCTCTTGAAACCCTTTTTTATATACTGGCATTCTTGTAATCTTGTCTTTTATTTTTTTTTATTATTTATTATCTATTTTATCCTTAGCCTGACCCTCGACATTGACAGTTATTTGTAATGATTTGCGGTAAACTAAACTCAACCCAAAAAGCGGAGGTCTGAACAGCGGGAGATGGTGAGTAAAAAATAACAAAAAATGATCAAGCCGTCTACGGAAACAAACAAAAGGAGCAGAGAATGGCTGGTGTGCTGGGCTGAGTCCTAAGAGTCCATGATAACTAGGAGGACTAGTTAGAAATAGTCAAGACCAAAAAACTGCCAGTGTAATCGTGACTGTGAGAAGATCAGAGATTGTACCATGTGGTGTGACTTAACGCCCAGGCAAACCTGTGGAACCAGGGACCAGAGATTAAATAACAGGGAGCTGATGAGTTGCAGGTGCGCTCCCAGGAACTCCACCCAGCTGCCCAGCCAGAACACTAATGATGACTGGTTTCTGTGCAAGTGACACCTACTGCATGTCTGTCCGTCCTGGAAGAGGGATCCCTCCTCTGTGGCTCTTCCTGAGGTTTCTCTCATTTCTTCCCTGTACAGGGGTTTTTCTGTGGAGTTTTTCCTCACTCAGTGTGAGGGTCTAAGAATAGAGGATGTCACTTGCTGTACAGACTCTAAAGCCCTTTGAGCCAAATTGTGTTTGTGATGCTGGGCTATATAAATAAAATTGACTTGACTTGACTTGGTTTCAAGAGGGAGACATGAAAAGTGGGATGTATGTTCAGGGAGGGAGGGAGCTTGAGCCGCACAGCCATAGGGTTGATGGCCCGGTCCACCTCAAAGAGTCTGATGCCAACTTCCTGGATTCCACCTGGAGGGGAGGTCCTGAGAGGAGAGCCACACCTTGTCACCCAGTTGATAATTAGAGGCCGGGGTCCAATGTCTGTCTGCCAGACGCTGATTGTGTTGGGCAGTCCTGGTGCGTGCTGCCCGAGCTGACCTCCAGTCGTCACGGCAGTGACGGATATAGGCACAAACAGATGGGACTGCGTCCTCCTTCTCCTGTGACAAGAACAGTAGGGGCTGAAACCCATAGATGGCAATGAAGGGGGTCATCCCGGTGGAGGAGTTTGTCAGGTAGTTGTGTGCGTACTCTATGGTAGCTGGAGACTCCAGGTCCAGGTTGGCCCTCTCCATCTGTCTGTTGTCTGGTAATGATAGCTGGAGGAAAGGCTGGGGTTTGCACCGAGTGCTCTGCAAAAGGCCTGTCACACTTGGGAGGAGAATTGAGGGCCACGGTCAGAGACAATGTCCTCAGGGATTCCCTGCAGGTGGAAGACATGGAAGACAAGCAGGTTGGCTGTTTCCAGAGCTGAGGGTAACGTGGGGAGTGAGATGAAGTGAAAACACTTGGAGAACCTGTCGATTACTGTAAGGACGGTGGTCTGACCATTGGAAGGGGGCAGCCCAGTTACAAAGTCCAAGGCATTGTGGGACCAAGGGTGACTAGGGATTGATAAAGGATGAAGGAGACCAGCTGAAGGACGGTGTGACGTCTTACCACGGGCGCAAACAGAGCAGGCAGCGACAAACTCCTTCACGTCCCCAGCCATGGAGAGCCACTAGAGCCTGTCCTGGAGGAAGTGGACAGTACACATAAACCCTGGGATGACAGGCCAGCTTGGAGGGGTGGCCCCCACTGAAGGACCTTAGAACGTGCAGCCACAGAAACCAAGATACGGTTGGGGGGTCCAGTCCCAGGGTCTGGTTCTTCCTGCTGGACTCTCTCAGTGTCAGTGTAACACAGGCAGATAGTTCTTCTGGTGGACCTGGTCATGGATTCAGGTCATGGATTCTGGAGAGGGCATCTGGTTTGACGTTACTTTAAACGGGCCGGTAGGAGAGAGTGAAGTTGAATCTGCTCAGGAAAAGAGACCAACAAGCTTGACGGGAGTTCAACCTCTTTACTGAACGGAGGTAAGAGAGCTTTTTGTGGTCTGTCCAAACTATGAAAGGCTGCTCAGCTCCCTCCAACCAGTGTCTCCCCTCCTGCAACACGGCCACCACAGCAAGCAGTTCATGATTATGGAAATCGTAACTGGATTTTTCAGGGGATCAATTAAAACAAAATGTAGACAGGAATTTGTTAACAGAACAACAAATTTCCAGATAAACTCACGCTGAAGAAAACATGATCTCAACACAGAGAGAGCTGATCATTTTTTGAATGAATTTTATTTTTCAGGAAAACAATCAGACATATTCAAAGCCATGAAAATGATTCTAAATCATGAGATGTGTTGATCATTGTGTGGACTCATGATGTTCTGAGCTGCAACGATAGAATAACTCGATATCATTAACTTCATAATATTTATTTATTAATAAAGTACTTCACTTAAGTCATTCAGATTAAAAACCAGAGTGTAAAAAGTTTGGAACAGTGGAGCTTTGTGTGTAAATATAAGTGAATGCTCCACATTCACAGGTCAAGCCCACAGTCAGGAACCTCCTCCAGTCATCATGGTGGACGAGCTCCTCATCCTCAACCCCCACAAACTGTCGTTCTCTGAGGCCGGCCTGCGCATCATGATTACCCCCCACTTCTCCCCACGCACAAGGCTCTCCATGGCAGGACGCATGCTCATCAGTGAGGTACAGTACATGACTCATATATCACTGATTATCTACTGGCCTTACCAACAAAAAAAAACCCATCCCATCTCCCTTTATAGAGACAGAGGCTGATCCGGACTTCGAAAAACCAGCAGGATGTTGAGGCGGGCCTCGGGTCAAGGGGCGGGTCAACCAACAACAGTCTGAAGAGGACGGGCTCCTGCAGTCTGGAGAACGGTGGAGGGAGACCAGGGATGGCAGACACAGAGTCAGGAGACAAGTCAGGGAATGAAGTGTGCCAGCAAGAGGAGGAAGAAGAGGATGAGGACACGGTCTTCAGTCCTGTGCGGATACCAGGTGAGCAACATTCAGCATTATTCGAAAAATATAACACAGATGGGCAAGTAAATTTGGCCTAGGGCTAATTTTATAAGCAATTGAATACCGGGCCCAAAAAAATTATATCTCCATCATTCAAAATCTGCTTTCTTTTATGTTTTCTCTTTTGAATTATATCTAAATTATTCAATATTGTACAGTATGTGTTGGTTTATAAAGTAAATTGAATTTGCCAGACTGTTACTCTTGTCTTAAAACTGCTCTTTCACTCATTTAATTCTTTTTCTGAAATTCCGCATGACTTTGTCGATTTTGTGAAGAAAAACAAACAACTTAATAAACATTTTTTTTAAAAATCAGATTTTTGAAATCATCTACTGGGCCATATATTAAGACTGGCAAGCCAGTACTAGCCCAGGGGCCGTCAGTTGCTGACCACTGCCCAAAAAAACCATACATTTTCCTAAAAAAAAGAAGGCGTGACACAAGTTACCAAACTTTCAGACCTGTCCAGTTTCTAATCAGTGTTAATTTTAGAAAATCCACTGTTAAAGTCAAATGTAAATTTCTTATTGACTTGAAAAGTTTTCTGTTTCACACTTGACTCCATGTGTTGACAGGTGGTTGCTGTGCACGTGTTAAGTGGGTGATCACGTGGCCTCTTGGCCTCCTGCTCTACTGCACCGTGCCTAACTGTGTTCTGCCGCGCTGGCACCGCTGGTTCATGGTCACCTTCATGGCCTCCACGCTGTGGATCGCTGTCTTCTCCTACCTCATGGTGTGGATGGTAAGACAGCGTCAAAACACTGCAGACAGAAACAAAACAAACAAACAAACAAAAAAACACAATTAATCACAGATGCTGTTGTTGTGTTGCGGGCATGTGTCAACTAAAGGTGTGGTTGTATCAAGTATTGACACAAAGGCAGCCCTGACTGAACTGCACGCACCACAACATCCCCACTGCACCGAGAACCTGCCTGAGACACGAATGCTCATTCTTACTGACAATATGGCTGCAAACAAGGAAGCAAGGAAAACAGATTTTAGCACCTAACAAAAATATTACTTTATAAAATCAGGTTAACCTTCAGGTTAAAGGTCTAGTGTGTAACATTTAAGAGGATTACTGTCTGTAAGTATTTTTGTATAGTGTTTAATTACTTTAAAATAAAAATAATTTGGTTTTCATAGCCTATAAGTCTATTATATGTATTTTAGAGTAAAGTATAGAGTGTGGAGGCTGCCATGTTTCTACAGTGGCCAGAATGGACAAACCAGCCAGTAACACAACTGTGGCACAAAGTTGACACCACAGCTTGTCGCTAAAGGTCAGTCAAGATGTGCCACTATAACAGGGGTGGACAATTATTTCCCCATGGGGCCACAGGAGATACTTTAAATATTGTTGAGTGCTGGACCAATGGGCTACATTAAATTCTGCTCAGTATTCATTTCATGTCTTTTTAAAGAGCAGTAAATAGTATTGTTTTGGTATAAAATGGGCAGCATACAAACACACAATAAACAAAATTAATGGCAAGGCAGACTTTATTCAATTATTACTAACTATTGAAAATAAGAAGCTACTCTTCTAAATAATGAATACTACTATACTATACTGTGGTGTCGTGTAGTGACTATATTATCTTACACCACCAACAGCGGCTGCCCACATGGTATCTACGCATCTGTGCACTTACACTCACACACACACTAACGCTGTGGATGCAGTGCAACTCTTCGACCAGCGACTTTACATACAAGAGTGACAGACCTTCGCTGTTTAGATAATAAGATAACAGGGACAACAGGGAAGGAGATCATGTTGATACTGTTCTTAGTGTGGTCATCTGATATAAGCTGCGCGCGTTGTGTGGATAGAAGGAGCAGACAAATCAGCTGATCTCTGTGTGTGTTTGTAAAAGAGAGAGAGAGAGAGAGCAGCGGGGCAGGGTGATGAATGAACGGTACAATATTATATATGAGCGTTGATTCTGTCACCACGCATCGATCAGTGTATGGGAAACTCAAGAAACATTAGGTGCACTCCAGAGCCCTGTTATTTACCTTTATTATTTCTCATTAACCTCACGTGGGCCGGTCAGGGAGGGTGGAAGGGCCACATATGGCCCGCGGGCCGTATAATGCCCAGGTCTGCACTATAATCTTTCTTCAACTTCCTCTCCACTTGCAGGCATTTCTATTAGCCCAGAACACATCTCCTCTGCAGACCCTCATTTCTTCTCCTCTGGTCGAGATGTTGAGTGGGTTTGTTAGACTTGGAACTTCTGACCCATAACGGCAGCTGGCTGTGTTTGACCAACTCTTCTGGCAGCCTGGGTGTTGAAGTGCTTTTGAGCTGTGTTATTGTGGTGGTGGTGGATGGCACAACACAAAATAAAAACAGAGTTTGTGCAAATGAATTTGATTGTGGATGAACTGGTTAAACTGGCTGCATTATTGATGGTGGTGGTGGTGGGTCAGTGGTGAAGCATTTGAGATATAATTTGTCAGCCATAAGTGCAGTGCAGTCAAAAATACAAACAGATAAAAAAAGAAAATAGAATAAATAATGACTAAATTAATAAATGAATGCCCTGGACTTAATGTTTGACTTTTCTCTCTGACTCAGAGCAGCCTGACAGGATCAGCATTTATGGGGGCATGTATGGGCAGAAAGTCTGACGGCCTGTGGAAGGAAGCTACTTGGCTTCCTGCTGGTTTTGCAGCTCATTGTCCATCTGCACTGTGAAGTGCCGTCCAATGAGTTCTGAAGCATTTGGCTGAATACGAGCAGATAATATTGCCCGAAACACTTCAGAATTCATCCTGCTGCTTTTTTCAGCAGTCACATCATCAATAAATACAAGGGAACCAGTTTCATTGGCAGCCATACATGCCCACACCATGACACTACCACCACCATGCTTCACTGATGAGGTGGTATGCTTTGGATCATGAGCAGTCCCTTTCCTTCTCCATACTCTTCTCTTCCCATCACTCTGGTACAAGTTGATCTTTGTCTCATCTGTCCATAGGATGTTGTTCCAGAACCGTGAAAGCTTTTTTTAGATGTTGTTTGGTAAACTCTAATCTGGCCTTCCTGTTTTTGAGGCTCGCCAATGGTTTACATCTTGCGGTGAACCTCTTCTCTTGATTGTTGACTTTGACACACATACACCTACCTCCTGGAGAGTGTTCTTGATCTGGCCATTGTGAAGGGTGTTTTCTTCACCAGGGAAAGAATTCTTCAGTCATCCACCACAGTTGTTTTCCGTAGTCTTCCGTGTCTTTTGGTGTTTCTGAGTTCACCGGTGCATTCTTTCTTTTTAAGAATGTTCCAAACAGTTGATTGGGCCACACCTAATGTCTTTGGATCTCATATTGAGAGTTGACAGCTGAAAGTCTGCAGTTAAAGCACATCTTGTTCATTTTATTTCAAATCCATTATGGTGGTGTATAGAGCCAAAAAGATTAGAATTGTGTCGATGTCCCAATATTTATGGACCTGACTGTAGATGCGCTGTATAAAGCAAAGTATAAAACAGAGAGGATGATGCTTGCATGGTCTTGTTTTTCTGCAACTGTTTGTTTCTTGCATTTATTTTTTTAGTCTACTTGCCTTGCCTGAAATCCTTTGAATTTCCAGGTATCTTTTACTGTTGATTGTAATGAAATAATGACACATTAATAGACAGAGAATTTAGTGATAAAATGAACATATGGATTTGCACCATCTAGTAAATTTGTTACTTGTTACACTTATGCCTACTATGTGTGAGCACCTCGTATAAATTTGAAGTATCCCTTTAAGCATTTCTCAAAATCTCACATGTGACTTTGAATTTTGTCCCTGGTGTTTTGTGATGTTTTTAATCAGGTCACCATCATCAGCTTCACACTAGACATCCCAGACTACATCATGGGAATAACCTTCCTGGCAGCAGGAACCAGCGTGCCCGACTGTATGGCAAGTCTGATTGTAGCACGACAAGGTAAAACATGCACGTTAGATTCAATCTTTGTGGTGCAGTTCACCATTTTGTAGTCACTGTTCCTTTTTTTTTCAGGTATGGGGGACATGGCGGTGTCCAACTCCATCGGCAGCAATATCTTTGACATCCTGCTGGGTTTGGGTTTTCCCTGGGCCTTACGAACCCTTGTGGTGGACCATGGGTCATCAGTATGCTCACACCTTTCTCCAAATATGACTCGTTGCCTTCCATTTAGTGAATTTAATAGTATCAGTTATGTACTCAGGGCTGGAAAATACTGATATTTTATTTATATCGTGACATGAGACAAGATATGGTCTTAGATTTTGGATCTCGTCATATCATGATAAGGTATCTGTGATGACTTTTCCCAGTTTGAAAGGCTGTTGCATTGATAATCATCATATTTATTATATTTAATTAGCGAAAGTTTAAAAAGTCACTTAAAACACAATTTTATTTGTGTTATAGCAGAATTTACCGTATTCATAGCCTGTGTCATTGTTTCTAACACATGTAAATATGTATTTAACATTAAAAAGCCCAAGAAATAAACCAGGTATTATCTGAAATGAAAGGTAATAACTGTATTTGTAAGCATGTAATATAAATTAACATTAGATATTTTATTGACAATCTATTGTCATTCTGCTTTGAGAAGCACAAACATCACAAAAGAAAACATGAGTTCAGAGAAACAATTTGTGTGCAACTTTATATATAAGATATATATATAGGGATTTTCGACAAAAAATATCCAGATATCATGTATAAGCCATATCGCCCAGCCTTACAGTACGTATATTGCGATATACTGTATACATCGATATTGAATTATATAAAAAGAAAATGATATCATGATAGTTTTTTTTCCATATTGCCGAGCTCCAGAGCTTTCATTCTCACTTCAATTAGATGTCTATAAAATGTGAAACTTTATTTTTCTTTCTCTGACAGGTTTCCATAAATAATAAAGGGCTGGTGTATTCCGTCATCCTGCTGCTGGCGTCTGTGTTTCTGACAGTAAGTGAACACAACACAAGCAACATCATAGTTGTTTTCACTTGTCCTCTTTACAGAACATGAAACACATCAAGGATTTTGATCATACTTAAAAATAATGTTGACAGGTTGATGTCAGGACTGTCATCCATTTCTCACCTCATAATACTAATCCCATGTGTACAGAGACACAGTACTGTGCTGCTCAGGTCTATGAGATAAGAAGTGAAAGAGAAAACCTGGACATAGGTCAAGGCTGAATGTCCCCAAACCCCTGTTATGTGTGTGAGGCTGCAGTGGTCACCTCCAATCAATCAATCAATCAATCAATCAATCAATCAATCAATCAATCAATCAATCAATCAATCAATCAACCAATCAAACTGTATGTAGCACTTCATACACAGCAATGCAACTCAAAGTGCTTTTACAGGATAAAAAAATAATCAAGGAAAACAACCCTCCCAGGAACAGAAGAAATGTGAGGAAACTCTATCATGGTAAAAGGTAAAACAAGTAAAAGAAGATTAAAAATGTAAATAGTGACAGATAAAATGAAATAGTTAAGTACACTGGTGCATAAAATTAAGTAAGTAAGAAGTCGTGTAAAGCAATGAAGGATAAGATGATAGAAGAACAATATGTAGGTGCAGTAAAATAAAAATGAAATGCAGTAAAAGCAGAATAAAATATTCCCATATTAGATCCTAAAATGAAATAAAATTTAAAAAATGAAGGTCAGATAAAAGCCCGATTAGAAAGGTCCAGTGGGTCCTGATGACAGTGATGCTGAAACATGCAAATGTGTTTTTTTCCGAATTTGGACCTTTTCACTCATTGTTGTTTACCAGGACTGAACAATGAACCATTTTTGAATCGCTATCATAATTTGAAAGAATAGAATTAGCAAAGGCTGCAATTTAATTCTTCTTGAATCTTCTGTGAAAACTAAAGTGTAATTAAAGCCCCTCCTCTGGAGCTAACTCCGCCTCTTTGTTGTGTTCAGCTTCTCCCTTCAGGGGTCACCACCATTGTACAGTATAATTACATTATTATTAGTAGTAGTAGTACAATACAGTACAGTATTAATGCAGCTGGACAGAGCACTGCCCCTCTGATGCCGTTCATTCCTATTATTTTTGGATGATGCGGCCCAAAGATCTTCCACAGTAGAGTCACTGTGCTTCTATCATGCCTCCGGCTATGTGGATGAGCTGTCACATGACTCATACACAGATGTAACGTCACTCAAGGAAAAAGGATCTTCTGGGCTTTTTATGGCCGTTAGGAAGGTTTTACAAAAAACTCCATGGGTTAAAAATATAAAAAACAAACATCTATGAATGCCTATGTCCTTGTCTTGAGGTGTCCTCTGTACATTTTTATAGGTATCACTTTAAGTATTGTGGTCTATGGGAAAATAGCTTTTTTGGGCTGCATGAGTATTATTTGTTCTAGTACCACGAGTGGCCACTGGAAAAATGATCACCCTTTTTGCATAGATTTTTAACAATTGATTTTTTTTAAATATTTAGCAAGTTACTGAACAGTGCAACCAAACTATTTCCCTATGTTACAACAGAGCAAAAATATAACAGAGCATTTAATCTAAAGAACATTTCTGAACAGAATTACACTCAGGAGGAGACGGAAGTCATGTGCCATGTACAACTCATGGGTTCTCCTATTAAATTCCGTATTTAAGCCCTAATCGGCCAAAACATCCTAAAAATCTGATATATTTAAACATATTTAATGTAAAATAAGTATATTTAAAATATATTTTATTTCTGAACATAGTTGTAGAATTAAAAGTAGTATTTAGTATTTATTTAGCGATTTTGAGTCGGTTCTAGCTTTGTGTTGTACCAGTTCATTAGATTTGATTGACCCTCCATTTGATGTAATGCTGGACTAAATGTAGATGCCAATGGTGTGTGATACATTTTGAAGACATCTGAATGACGAATCCATCCTTGGGAGGATCCAGACCCTCAATTGAGACACAGCCTGTGCCTGTGTGTGAAGCTCCTATTGTTTCACAGGCAGCAGGAGTTAGTCCCGCCGTAGCTATAGCTACACCCGCGACACTCTTGTGCAGGGGGCGCTACACTCTGTATCAACCGATGATTGGTCGATCACGGATTCTATAGAGCGGACATTAGATCTTGTGATAGTTCCTGTAATACAGTACATCCATGGTCGCCGCAGCAGATCATCTGCCTCCATCTTGTCCTATCCCTTGTGAAGGTAACTCAAACTCAGTGCCAAGAAGTGGGCTGAGAGCTAAGTGAGGGAGAGTGGGGAGCAGTGCAGGAGGCGTGGCCTGTTAGTGAAATCTGACACCGAGTTGTAGCTGCGGGAGGTCCTTGCAACAGAATTCAGATATTTTAAAGCTGTCATGTGGTAATGATCAGTAACATTTTAAATCTCTTTTAAAAAATTTAACTGAACCTTGACTTATCTCACAAATCAAATGCACAATGTACCTGACAGATATTTTTGTTAGAAAAAAAAACAATTTTATATTTTAACCATATGGTTAAGCCCTTTTTTTATTTTCTCTTGATTTTTACAGGGTGGATGAGGGAATATTTGCAAAAAAAGAAAATTAATTTCATTTACCCTGTGGGACAAAATGGGGGGGAAGCGCATAACCAAGCAGAAAGAGAAAGAAAACAGGTCAAGTGTCACCACAGAGCAAAGTACCCAGTCCCCAGTGCTCATTGTTAATTGGACCCCAGCCATAGGAAGGCCACATCGGGTCTACTCCTTGTGCTGGTTCCACACACATGCTGTTCATCCACTGAGACGACCCAAGAGAGAGAGAGGGAGGGAAAGACAAAAACAAGGCATCATTATACTACATTTTTCCAATAGTTTATTAATTCCTTTGATTCCTGATTATCCTCTGATTATCCTCTGATTACACGAAAAGCTTTCATTGTTGTAGTGTCCAGCGTCAGGGTTGGTCACTCCTTCTATGATATTATAGGTTACCTGTCAGTTTCTCATGCTATGGAAAGTGGCCCTAAAGTGCTCAACATGGCTGTGACCCTCCCCTGGACACTGGAACTGGGACTTGATGAGGTCACTAGTTTAACGTGAGAGGGAAGACGAGAATGTGTTCTACTTTCACATTGTGAGTTTTGTCCACTTGCAGGTGATGAGTGTTCATCTGAACCACTGGAGGCTGGACCGTCGACTGGGTCTCGGGCTCATGTTTCTTTACACCATCTTCCTCCTCTGCTCCATCCTCTTTGGCCAGATGTGAGGCCCCAAGGTCAAAGGTCAAGAGCTGACAGTCAAATCATCGAGTACCTTGCCGCCTACCACATATAAAAAAGGCATGACCGCATTGTTGTGTTTGTTTCTGTGCACCTCTGTAAGTTTCACACACACACACACACACAAGTCTTTTGTCAACTGTTTTTGTTTGTGTCTTTTTTTTTTTGTTCTATTTGAAAGCAGTCGCATCCTGAGGATGAACTCGGGTTACCAAAAAAACCAAATTGTTCTGCTCTTCATCCACCAGGTTGTTACACACTGTCGTGTCCGTGCACTGATATTTCTATTTATTCAACTTAATTCAGCAAAGATATTGGAGTATCCATCTCCTAATGTTAAAATGTAAACTTTCATTTTTCACCAAAAATGTTTTCTTTCTGAGAGTCAGTTCAAATCAAACAACTTCAAGTCAACAGTAGGTTTTGGATAAATGATCTGCCGTCAGTAACACAGTAAAGCCATGAGAAATAACACATGCTCTTTAATGCACTGACAAATCTACATAATGCACATCGCCTTAGTTGTTAACAGCCAGTGAGCACTAATCAAACTTGTGTGTGGTAGTTCAAGGTAACAGTCAACTAAGGTGTGCACGCCCCCTGCTGGCACTACATGCTGAGAAGCAGCATGTGACAGGTTGACCTGCTCAGTGAGAGTCCAGAAAAAACTGCTTTCAGCCGCTTAACAAAACGTTCCGCAACTAAAATCGATGCCAGATGAAGCCGTGTCACTGAAGCCACCACCACATTTTGGTTCTCTTCTGGTGCCTTCACATATACCAGGCTGGCATTATACTAGAGTGTTAATAGGTTTTTCCTCCATCATGAACCAACCGAGTCTTGGCTCGCAACCGGACACGGACGTGACGTCACATGACACCGTTCAAAGAATCTCAGCGCTGATTGGTTTTCGCGTCATCGTATGAGGCCACGCTTTCACTGACCTCGGAGTTTTGGGAGCGAATGACACAGAAATGTCCCGCGTCATGCAGACTCGTCCACTCCAGTCTGCGTATTGACTCTGTGTGTAAATGTCCCGTGTGACCGCAGCATTAGACAGGCTTTTCTAACAGGAAGTGCTATAACCCACTCACTCAGTCCACACAAGTCCACACAGAAAATCACTGACACATACCGCTGCCTCTTTGCGGTCACTTTGTTGAGTTTAACCTGAACAAAGGATTTAAACCACGTAACCTACCGAATATCACATTCGAACATACATGTGGTCACTACCGTGGGTTCACTACTGTGTCTCTTTTATTCTGCTGCGTCATGTAGCAGATGAATCCACATTAAGTGTGAATACCCTTGTATGTTGTCAATGTGCGCCTCAGCTGATGTTACCATTCATGTGGAAACAGTCACGTGCATCAAAATGTAGCAGCGAATTGCAGTGAAGAACCTCTGAACAGACAGTGAGGAACTAGAGTACAGTTCGACAATAACCATGTTTGTGTCAGAGGACAGTTTCATTTAATAATAATAATAAAAAATAATAATAATAATAATACAACCCCAGTTCCAAAAAAGTTGGGCCCTGTGTAAAATGTAAATAAGAACAGAATGTAATGATTTGCAAATCTCACAAACCCATATTTTATTCCCAGTAGAACATAAACAACATATCAAGACGTTGAAAGTGAGACATTTTTACCATTTCAGGAAAAATATTAGCTCGTGAAATGAACTTTATTGAGATGTGTTGCTGCCATCAAATTCAAAATGAGCTGATATTTTTCATGAAATGGTAAAATGTCTGAGTTTCAACATCTTGTTTATGTTCTATTTACATTTTACACAGTATCGCAACTTGTTTGGAACTGGGGTTGTATATAAAGAAAAAGATTTTACCTGTGAGCAAGTATTGGTACAGATTAGTCTGTGTAAAAAAAAAAAAAAAAAAAAAAAGTTTAAACTAGTGTTGCAGTATTTTTTAGAAATGACTAGAAATCTAATATAATGTTCTTCTATGAGTGTTCCAGACTTAGATAACTTTGAGTGAAGGTTATAGTTAACTGTAATAATTGACGTTTAGGTACGACAATCAGTGTTTGTACGGTTACTTGTGCATTTTATGAGATGAAGTCACTTTGGTGGAGCGTTTTCACTCGTGTCAAAAAAATATACTCACATTTTTTTTTACTCAAAAACTGAACAATATCACAGTATAATTGGGAGTAGATTTATACATTTGGGGATGTTTGTACACACACTTACTAACTCTAACCCTTTGTTGAGTATTCTGTTTGCTATGTAATGTTATTTAAACGATGAAGTAAAGAAATGTTCCACCAAAGGGATGAGGACACTGGAGTTTTGTTTTGTTTTCCCTTTTCTGAACAGCTGTATAATTCTGATTGTCTACATGACAATCATTTTTACTGTTTGTAAATGTTAAAAAACAGGCATAGTTTTTCAAAAACAAATATTGGACAGAGACTAGTTTTGTGGCGTTTTCAACTCTTTTTTTATAAATACATATTGTGAGCCTACTTGTGAATTCTTATAAGTGAATGAATAGATATGCTGTCACTTTGTTTAGTGGGGGACTTAACACCAGACCAGCTCTCTGTATCTAATGAACTCAGCTGCGGTGTCTTTTTCACTTGCCTTTGAATCAATTCACCACTCGGTTTTGTTTTTAATTCCGTTGCTCCTCATTCCATGTAAGAAAACAGGTTGAAATTAATTTAAGATATATTTAAATCAATGTCTGGAAGGAGAATTTCATTTGAAAGCCATTAGATAGTCATCACTTTTCACCTCTAATTTATCTCATAAATATTGTTACATTCTTTTTTAAAGTGCTAGATTTGAAATGTGTTCTATCTTAACTGTGGTTTCATTGTAAGAG
The DNA here is from genome assembly GCA_016785285.1 of Brachirus orientalis. NCBI lineage: Eukaryota > Metazoa > Chordata > Actinopteri > Pleuronectiformes > Soleidae > Brachirus > Brachirus orientalis. The sequence continues at coordinate 185,305 of JAFBJR010000616.1, forward strand.
CCGACTTTTAAAATGTCAGTGGTGAAAAGAAAAAAAAAAAAGTGATAATTATCCTGGTGTTTCAGTCAAGTTCAGTCGAGCTGTGAGGAAAAGTTTGGAGCTGGGCCTTTGAGTTTTATGTGTTGCTGTTTGAACTCATTATTTTGAGAAATGCACTTGAGGCTTTGCAAACATTAGACTGTTATTTAAAAAACAGTAACAGCTGTTTGATAATCAACAGTCAAAGTGAGTTAGGGAGCAAACACATAAAACGCTGTTTAAAAAGTTACAGGAGTCGACTTTGAGCCGAGCAGAACCACTTCTGTTCAACACAGCGCTGGATTTGTGGACTAAAAATTAATTGGGAACATTATTATATATTAAAAGTTTATAAAAATAATTATTAGTTCCCTACTTTAAAGGTCCAGTTTGTAAAATTAAGGTTTGATTTGACAGACATTGAAGATAAAACAATTCTACTCAATTTTATGACATGGAAAATCGCCTTATAGTATGAATTGTTGTTTTTCATTACACCTGAATGAGCCTTTTACATTTATGTCAGGAGCAGGGTCAGCTCTATGGAGGCGGCCATTTGGAACCTTTATGTTTTTACAGTAGCCCATAATGGACAAACTGAACATCGTTTTTGAGTTTGCCTTCCTTGAGCAGAAGGATCTTTACAGCTCTTTGTTTATCCAGGTAACAATATACAGCTTTATCTTCCACTCAGCAAATCTAGTAATAATATCAATGCTCTGGATTTGGCTGCAGGAAGACACAACTCTAGCAGACGTGGTTTCACAGCACATACAGGAAGTTGTTTAGGTATAGAAAAAGTCAAAATGTATTACTTTAGAGGTCACGTCATAGAAGACTGTTTGTATCTTGAGTGCAATAAAAATGTGCAATAAATACTCATATCTGTCACCTGTTATTTCCTGCAGACAGTAGTGTTGGTTAATGTATGGAGGTGACTGCCCTCTACTGGAGTAAGAGAGACATTTCCAATTGCTTCTTTTAAAACTCTTAACAGTAACCAGTGTAGTATTTGTAGCTTCTATAAACAATTTATTAATATATTTTGTTAATCAATTGGCTTCAGTGTTTTTTTTTAAATAGTAAATAAAACAAGCTCTCAGATTTTTTGCTTCTTATTTAAGAATACTTTCTGGTTTCTTTGCTCCTTATAACAGAAATTATACAACGGAAAAGAGGACATTCAGTGGAAAATCAAATGTCTGATGTTTTTTTTGGTGTGTTCCTGTGTCCCTCCCGTATCTAAACATCACTAAAGTGTCACAATAAACACTTCAGCCACTTTTGAGAAAAAAGGGCTTCTCTGTTTATCTGTGCTCAAGCAAGCTGTTTTGAAAAGTCGAGTTTAGTTACGTAACTAGCACATTTGCCGTGCAACAATCCCTCCCCCAACAGCTAGTCCTGGTCATGGGCGTGAACATTCAACCTGAAGAAGAAGCTGAATCGCTTCCGCCATTACAACTATTGTATCTGTTGAGAGCAACATGTCTCAGAAGAAAGGTTCAGTTCATTGATGCTCTGTTGCTGGTTGTCAAAAACACCACCAGGCGCTTCATAGACTCCCTTCTAATGAGGAACAAAGAGCAGAGTGGATAGCTTTCATTTTTGATAGTAATATCCCTGCTAAGCTTCCTGAAATGCTGTTTGTTTGTAGCAGTCACTTTGAAGTGAATAGTTATACAAACTTTGGGCAAAACAACGCGGGACTCAGCAGGAAGCAGCTCCAACAATCTGTAATGGATTTCCGGAAGGCAACGTATTTCCAAATGAAGTAATGTCTTTGCACGCTTGACTTGTCTCAACGGCTAATTGCAGCCTCATTTGAAAGGCAGCGTGTGTGTTCACCTTTTCTGTTTGTCTCAGCAGCGGTAGGAAATGAGTGAGCGAGAGTGAGTGTTTGTCTCACTGTTTACAAGCGAAGCGATGCATGAGGCATGTGGAACCATGTCTGTTTACATGTGGGTGAGCGTTTTTTTGGCTAAGGGTTAGCATGAGCGTTCCTATGCTAACTACCGACTGTGGCAGGCAGATATCGGTGTGTATTACTTTTGAATAGGGAACAACTTATACTAAAATAGTTTATTTTACATGATCCATAATGTTATTTTGTATTTTCAACACTAGGGTAAATGAAACCACGCAGGCACTCAAACTGACGCTCCTGCAGTTCTGGGGGTTAAGCACGGTGGAGCAGTCAGCTGGTAGCTGGCCAATCACAAGAGACTCTTGGGGGTGGGCATTAGCTCAGAAACAGAGTGGACTTTTGGACTAGTACCCAGTAAGAACCCACACATGGGGGAGATGATGCAACTCCTGGCAGAAGGCACCTTGTTCCAACCGGGTTGTGAACCCGGGATCTCTTGCTGCAAAGGCAAGAGTGCTAACCACTACACCAACTATGGGCCCTGACCATGAGGTTCTTGACAATAAATATTATCCAATAATTTATCTGAGTAGACATCAGTAATCTGGATTTTTGGTTCAAAAAGACCATTCTATGTGACCTTTAAAACAGAATGATTTTGATTTGTGTGACAACACAAGACATTTAAGAACATACTTTTAAGGTTTGTGAAACTCAAATGACTAATCAAGACATTATCAACAAATTAGTCAGTTATAAAAATAATTGTTAGGTGCAGCCCTAGTAGCTTCGTTGGTTCCTAAATGTTGCTAATGGATTTCTTTCTTCTTCTACTTGATGGGGCAATATACACTATTATCGCTCGTCGTGATTTCCAGTGTAGCTGGATTATTCTGCTCTAATTTAACAAAGAACTAATGTTTAAGAGTGAGAGAAATGAAAACATCAGTGAGTTATAGTGCTTAGTATTTTATTTTCCTGAAGTCAAATTCCATACAACAGACATTCCTTTACAACCCAAATCAAAGTCCACCCAAAGAGGATTCACCTAGTGTGTAAACATTGACATTTTATTTTTCTTTTGAACAATCCTCTTAAGTTAAAAACCAGAAAACTATGGTATGAAGACAATTATCTTTAACTAGAATATATTAACAAAGGATCTCCTCCCCTTTGCTTGACTAGAATTTGCATACGTCATCCATAGTTACTTGACCATTCAGTGTTTAAAGATGCAGCTTAATCACATGAGCTTTGCTTCTGTTTCAAGGTTTGGAAGAAGCAGCTCCACTGATCACACGATTAACAACAAAGCTATTCAAATCCACTTAAATTCCAAAATGTTGGAAACATCCATGACTTTATCAACCAGTGAGATCCGTCTCTACACATCAGGAAGTTTAAAACGTGATGAAAAAATAAACCCGGTTATACACAGTAATTGTTAGTTGGCTATTGAACAAACATGATAGCATGGTTAATTGATATAAAACCAGTTCCCACACCTTTGTCGACCTAATGCTGAGGTGACTACATACTGTATATGAGTGCAGTCGTTTACAGAGCATGTACTTGTTAAAGTGTAGAATAAGCAGTTATTAAAGCAGACACTACTGTTCAATCCTCTGCCTTTGTCCAGTCTATCTACAGCATATTTCAGCTATTTAAATACTTGTTTTGTTTGAGGTAAAGTAACTGCACTTTCTTGCAGTTCAGACAGACATTTTCTTCGCCACAGAACGAAACCGTTGCATATTCAACCTATGAAAGCTGTGACAAAAACAGCCGTCTCTCCATAGGACATTCTGTACATATACATATTTCTCTACAATACAGAGCCATCTATGATTTACAGTATCACACATTATTGCCATCGGAGCATAAGCAGACAAGTCCTTCTCATCCTGGCCTTGTCAGCAATCGGTCTGTCTTCAGTTACAATAAAACAACCCAGAGGTGTCACAACATTAGCAGATGTCAGATATTGCATGATTTGCCGACTGCTAGAACACAGCAATGAAAGCTTTTTATCCTCATATCTGACTGATAATGCAGTCTTGATTTGACTGGAATAATCTTTAATGATGGGCCAATAAATGGACAGGTGTGCAGAGTGAGGACAGCTTTACAGTCAAGTATCAAGATGGCCTCTGCAGTCATATGGGGTTTTTATCAAAAAGGCCCCAAAGACTGAATAAAACAAACATGTTGAAAAAACATCCTTGTGTTTCCTCTTAAGTTCTGCCCAGCTGCAGCAACCAATGCAATAAGAAAAAATCTCCAACCAGACTTAAGCCTATCCTGCCCCTAAAACTGACCCGTCAGCCTCTGGAACCACCTTGACTTAATTGTGTGTATGCGTGCAGGGCTTTTCGGGGGTTAGATCTGGTTTAAGGGTAAGGGTTAGAATTGGGTTTAGGTATTAAATTGGGACCAGGTTAGAGTAAAGGGCTAGGGAATGCATTATGTCAATGAGTGTCTTTAGTAAGAATGCTGTACAGTCTCATTAGATCCCTTTGACTATGACGTTAATCATCAAATATCAGCAGTTTCATAAAAACCAAATACCCATATTGATGAGAAGGACACTTGTATAGACTCTCACATGACCATTCTTTTTCCAATTAGAATATACTTCACACTATTATATACCATAGAAATATATAAATACTATAAAATGTCTTCTTTTTTTATGATAAGCAAGCACTGGCATGCTACAGTTAGGTACACAAGACATACATTTTGTCATTTAGCAAAATCCACAGCTGCAGACTAGGGAGATGACAGACCACACCTGGCCATGAAATGTATAAAAATGCTTGTAATTCCTCAATGGTTAATGCAATTCTTTTGTTCAATCCCTCAAATTAAAGCTGAGAGCCCAACTTTAATCACATCTTGATTGTTTCATTTCAAATTCATTGTGATGGTGTACAGAAGCAAAATGACAAAATGTGTTTTTGTCCAAATATCCTGTATATGGACATAACTGTATGTGAGGCCAACAAGCTTTCTTTTCTCTAGCCAAAACATCAGTACACTGCAGGATAGAGACTAAGGTTTAGCATATTGAGTAAAGGTGTCAAAAGCTGAATTTGGCTATAAATTGAATTTATCGTGAAAGTTAAAATCAATACTGTTTAAATTGGCTAGGTTGGCAAAGAGGGAATAATTAAAATGTTGGGGGCTGATTCTGAGCTTGGAACTGTGTAACAGTCATATATGAGAAGTCAGGTGAGGCCACTGTGGTACGGTGTACTTCCCTTTTCACGGTGTAGTGGCTGTTCTGAACAGGTCATCTTTCATCTGTGTTAAGGGTAAACTACAGTGCTGCAGGAGAGCTGAGTGATGAGTGTGTGTGTGCGTGTGTGTGTGCGTGTGTGTGTGCGTGGGTGGGCAGGAATGACCATCATGATGGCGGTGCATTCTGGTTCTGGTATATAGATGCTTTGTCTTTTAACAGGTCCAGACATAAATGGCAGCTCCAGCTCCCTGAGTGACAACACAACACAGAGGAAACATTAGTGTCAGAGAATCATAAAGCTGTTGTTTACACTACTTACTTCAACTAAATGTTCTAAAATCCTGCAGGTCCATGAGCTGAAGGTAAGTATCAGATCATTAAACAGCGTATAAACGGCCAATAACTGATATTGCTACATACATTTTTGGATTTACCCAAATGCAGAGGTCACTTTGTCTCTTCTGCAGTGAAATTAACATAATATTTTGGATAATCATGTAGCGGCAGATGTAGATATATATATATATTTTCTTCACTGTACAAAATGAATAAACAAAAAAATATATATTATAATAATAACAGTTGAAGAGGGCACCAGCACAGAAGTCAAGTAGCTGCTTATTTAGCCTGCTATTTCAGTCATTAATGATATCAGGATCTTGGCATGTTAGTCAATATCTAATGAAAAAATTAATAATAATAATAATAATAATAATAATAATAATAATAATAATAATAATAACATTTTAAAACATTTGCTGAGTAACAACATGGTAATAGCAAGATATTGCAGCCCTGACAGGAACTAGAAAGAGCGACCATATTTCTACATCACTTCACTGTAAAATCCTCCTCCTCCACAGATACAAAACCCTAAATAAGGGTGGATTTGGGTCAGTGGTAGAGTGGGAAGGTGGGGGGGGGTTTAATCCTAGGATCAACTAATGTCTTGAGATGATGAAAGTTGATTTGGTGCTACAAAAATAAAACTGCATGGAGCACTGGCCCCAGTTAAATGATTCATGGTAATCACACAGAAACTAGCACAGGTGTTTCTAAGTAACAAACCCGATTTAAAATCCGTTTTACTCTGACTCTGTTTGAAAGGTCTACAAATCTCAGCTTCACCACATGGTAATTACCTACTTTGTTTATTTTGTCATTACCAAGGTATTATCTGGGTATAAGTCCACAAATAGAGTACCACTGTATTATATTATATTATTGTAGGCACTATATGAAGGCACTACATAATAACTCTTATTATTATAACTCATTATTACTATATTAATAGAACGTATTACTGGACTGTTGAATGAAGTGTTAACATGATTTCTAATATCTTAAGAACCTGCTTATGAAATCTGAGAACTGTTTTCATTGGGTGTTTTAATTTATATAAAAAAAAAAAATGTCTAAAGATAAAAAAAAAACAATAGTATGAAGAAACTGTACCTTTAGGGCTGCAGCTATCGATTATTTTAATAATCAAATAATCGATCGATTATTCTGATGATTAATCGAATTAATCGGATTCAAAAAACTGGGACATTCTGCATTCTAAACTGTGTTTGTTTCTCGGTTTAGTTTGTAGTGGTCCCATACTTTTGACACTTTTTGTTGTTTCTCATGCTGCGTATCTTCCCCTTGCTCCTCATTGCCTTCATCTCATTCTTCCACACTTTAGTTATGTTTGCAGCGTAAACTAATTTCATCGTAACTGATCACCAGGGCTCTCAAGTTTGGAAAATAGCATGGAGTGAGATGAGGGAGTGTTGATAAGCAGGACTACCACACTAAACCAAATAAATTGTTTTATTTTTGCCTTTCAGAACAACAAATGATGATGAATAATAATGTTCTGCCTTCAGAACAAAAAAATGGATCCAAGAGACGTTTGGTCCCAAATTGTCCCCTTAATCAGCATTGGTAATAGTCTGTCCAGAATGAAAAAATTGTTTTACGTTTCTTTTCTGACATCTTTAAATAAAATAAGACGACACAAACAGTAAAAAAAACAAAACAAAACAGGCAAACGTTGCATTTATACTCATACACTTTAATAAGCAGCTATTATAATAAATTAAGTGATATAACTGAAGTGATTACCTGACTTAAGCTTTCACTTCCATCTCGTCTGAAACCTGTGCACGCATTCACAGCATTTGTGCGTTTTCGTGGAACAAGTACTTGTAGCAGAAACCTATTTTCAGACTTTACCCGGCAACAAGAAATACTATTTTCTGATGGGCTGATAGGTTGCTAATTCAAAACAACTAAATGAATGAACTACGCAGAGCAATCTGCCTTTGCATCATCCATTCATAGATTACTGATTTATGTGTGGTGAGTTTTATCACTTAACAGTTTGAGAAATGTCATGTTTGATGTGTGAGCGTGTGAACTTATTGAAAATTTATTGAGCATGTGAACTCATTGAAATGCGTGTGTCTCACGCTGAATGAGTGAACAAGTTGATAATCAACCTGGCAGATCATCAGCGTAAGTGAACACATTGTGTAACTGAAATAACCATCTGGGCAGAATACTGCCCGGATGCGCGAAATGTAATACTGTATTTAACGATTACTCGACACAGATAATTTGCTTCAAGTAATTTTAGTAATCGAATTACTCAAATTATTCAAGGAATCATTTCAGCCCTCTTTTCAATTGACTCCAAACCTGCTGAACCTGTCTGAGCCAAGTCTTTCAGAATCTGATACACCTTTGAAGATAATGTGCATTCCTTATTTTCTAGGTGGAACATGGTTTTGCTCATGGTGGTGAACTTACCCTCTGGAGGTTCAGACATGGGAGGGTTGAGACAGTACATGTGATAGCCTCTATCACAGTCATCACAGAACAGCAGTTGATCCTGGAATCAATGAGACAACTGTGAAATCCTCAAATCTAACATTAAACATACTTTTAACAGCAGTTACCTTACAGTGATTCATGTGTTCTGCTCTCTAGCAAAGCTGCCGGGACACAGAGACTCACTACTGCTGCTGCTGTCAGATACAGACTTAGCCCCTTATGAATGGTGGTATACCGTGAGGTATACTGACATGACAGTGACTTAGAAGCCTGTTAATTCTATCACAGATACACTCATTTAAAAAGGTGAAAATGTTTGTTTCTGTGTCTGTAAAGTTGGAAATATGTTTTCCTTAGATAAGCCCTTATTTAAGCACATTAATCATCGATGTTTAGAATCTGTGCGGTCGTTTAAGGGTCACAAGGAGCATTAATAAAGATTAACAATAGTTAATGCTCATTTAAGACATATTTAACATGCTTATGTATTTTATTAAGCATTAAATGACCCATGCTAAAATAAGGGTCACAAGGAGAATTAATGAAGGTTATCAATGGTTAATAATTGCTTAATTATAGTGAAGTAAAGCTTATTCAGTATCCCCATAAACAGTTAACAGTTATTACTGTGTTAACTAATGTTACCAGTAGCTTTACCAACTCTTGAATAACATTACTCTAATAAACCTGAATAATATTAATAAATGTTTACTTAAACATTAACTAACAGTGAGTAAATGCTTAAATAGGGCTACAATGAACAATTATTTTCATAATCAATTATTCTGCCCATTCTTATATAGTATATAGAAAATATAGTTTCCAAATGTCTTTTTTTCTTTATTACACAGAGAAAAGAAACCAGAAAATATTCATATTCTGCCCTACTAAGCATTTACTAATGTTAAATAATGTACCCTTACTAGGGCCTGATTCAAACGTGACACCTTGCTTACTTAGTACTTCATATCAGAAAGCAGATGAACTCACGTCATTCTCTGAGGTGCCACACATGTTGCAGCACTTGCACTCTATGCACTGCCAGCGGTATGTCTTCACAGCAGCCATCATTACAGGTGTGAATTGCAGACAAGACGGGTGGCCTGCAAGCAAATGCAAAGGTTTGTTTACATTTTTACTCACAGGTTAGGTACTGTACATATATATTTGGACAAAGACACACAATTTGTCATTTTGTCTGTACCCCACCACAATGAACTTAATATGAAACTATCAAGATGTGATTAAAGTGTAGAGTCTCAGCTTTAATTTGAGGGTTTAAACAAAAAAATCATATTACCTTTTGATAAGGTTAAATGTATATAAATTAGAACAATTTATATACATTTTCAGTGGCTTCGAAATAATTTAGTAGTTGACTAAAAAGCAGCTTCTTCACTATTAGTTGACTAAAAAGCAGTCATTTTACTATTCCCTGTCAGACCAAGCAGATAAAGGTCTGCAGCTGATTGCAAGTGTTGAATTTGCATTTGGTGGCTTCTCACTGAAACTATCACTATCAGATCCAAATAGATGTCAGTGCAAATGAAGAAGGCCAGCATTCTGCTGAGAACAAAATAAACCAGAGGAATAACAAAAACATTAGGAGTGGCCAAACCAACAATTCAGAAGGAAAGAAGGAACTCAGAAACACCAAAAGACCTGGAAGACCACAGGAGACAAGTCAAGTACATGATCACAGAATTCCACTGATGGTAAGGAAAACCCACTTAACAACATCCAGCCAAGTCAAGAACACACTTGAGGAGGAAGACATGTCATTGTCAAAGTCTACAATCAAGAGAAGTCTTCATGAATGTAAATACAGAGAGTTTAAAACAAGGTACAGTGATAACACTCAAGAACAGGGAGGTTGGATTAGAAATTGCTAGAAAATCTCTAAAAAACCCTGAAGAGTTCTGGAAAAAGATTCTCTGCACAGATGAAACAAAGATGAACTTGTACCAGAATAATGGGAAGAGAAAGTGTGGAGAAGGAAAGGAACAGCTCATGATCATCAGTCAAACATGTAGGAGCCAGTGTTATGACATGGACATGTATGCTGCCAGTGGACCAGGCTCACTTGTGTTTATTGATGATGTGACTGCTGATAGAAGTAACAGGACGACTTCTGAAGTGGACAGGATTATAACCCTCTCTGCTCACATTCAGACAAATGCTGCAAAACATTTCACATTTCACAGATGGATAATGAGCCAAAAACATCCTGCAAAAAGAAACACAAGAGCTTTTGAAGGTAATGAAATGGAATGTTCTTCAGTGACCAAGTCAGTCACCTGATCCCCTGATCTCATGCTTTTCAGTCAGTGAAGACTAAACTGAAGACAGAAAGACCTGCAAACTAGTAGCAACTGAAGGCTGAAGGCTGAAGGCTGCAGTAAAGGCCTGGCAAAGCATATCCAGGGAGGAAACTCAGCATTTAATGATGTCCATCGGCTCCAGACTTCAGGTCACTTGACTGCAAAGGATATTCAACCACGTATTTAAACAAGCATTTGATTTATCATGATTTGAGTTTGCTGTATTATTTCAGAGCCCCTGAAATGGACAATAATGCATAAAAATGCTTATAATTCCTCAACAGTTAATGCAATTCTTTTGTTCAATCTCTCAAATTAAATATGAGAGTCCACACTTTAACCACATCTTCATTGTTTCATTTGCAATTCGTTGTGGTGGTGTACAGAGACAAAATAGGTGCCTTGGTCCAAATAAATACATACTTTACTGTATATTCATACAATTACATAATCCTCATCGATACATCAGACCATACCTGATCGTCCACAGTCAGAGCAGGACACCAACTCCTCTGACTGACCAGTCTTGTGATTGGTTTTGGAGTCTCCCAGGCAGAAATCACAGTAATTATTGGGCAAAGCAAGACCATCTGGGCCTTTCTTAGGGGCTTAGAACAAAGAATTAAAGACACAGAGAAGTGTTACTGCAAAGTCAAACAAGGCAACTGTCCAATGAAACCTGAGATTCAACCGTTTGTCTCTTACTTTTAGGCTCCTCAGGCAGTGGCAAGGCAGGCTCATTGATCTCCATCTCTTCCTTCTCCTCACCCTCCTCCTCAGCCAGGTGGGAGTGGGCATAGTGGTAACTCAGGCCTGGACGGTTTTTGTAACGCTTTCCACAGACTGCCACCAAAACCACAAACATAGTATGTATGAATATAATGGAGGACAACTGTGACTAATGGACAGGATGGTTTTCGAAACATGCTAAGGTGGCATTTTTTACTTAACAAAAATTCTAACTAAGACTGTACTTATATTGAATTTTATTTAATGACAGAGTAAATTGAGCAATTCTAGCTGTAAAAAACAAGCTCTGAAAACATGGCTTTATTAACTATATACTGTATCTTATGTACATTTTACATTTTAATCCATGTTCATATCTGTAATTATCATCGATAGATCATAGATCTAATATCTATGTTTCATTTAGATTCTTCTTGTTATTAAATGCGTTAGTTGTTTACAGAAGCAGAACCTGGTGTCAAAGGCCGAGCAATATATCGATATATCTCTATTGTGACATGAGACAAGATATGGTCTTACATTTCATTATAAGGTATCTTTGAAGGTTTTCTTGGTTTTAAAAGCTGTTGCATTTATAATCATCATATTTACTGTACTGAATACAATTATGAAATACACTAAATATAATAAATTAAATATTGTACAGTATATAATGAATAGAAAATACATGGAATCAACAAATTATATTTTAATTCTAAGCCTAATAATTTGTGTAACAGCAAAACGTGACCATATTTATATAAATTCAATGTCAATTTCATTGTTTCTAACACATGTAAATATCCTTCATTACATTATATTAAAAAGCCAATAGAAATTAAATGAAAACCAGATATTATTGGAAATTAAAGGTAATACGTGTATTTAAGCATGTAATACGATTCATAGTAAACAAAATGTTTGATTTTGAAGTGCTTGTGCAGTATATTGTCACTCTCCTTTGAGAAGCATAAACATCTTAAAAAAAAACTTTTCATGAGCCAAGAGAAACAGTCTGTGTGCAGATTTTCTATCCCGATATATCTCATATCAGAATGTAGCCTCAAAAAGATATTATTTATAAGCCAGCATTACTAGCTGCAATCATAATGCTAAATAGAAAAAGTCTGCATCAGTTTATTTATAAAGACTTTAAAGAGACTTAAGACAAACATAACCAGATTTTCTTTACAAAATTTGATTAGTATAACATCTGTTATATGCCAACGGACATGGTGCTATGAATGGTGATATTGAACACACTTCAGTTGCTACATGTGTTATAATAATGTAATAGTTCATTAAAAAACAAAAAATGTTACAGTGGTCTCTATATCTTTAAAGTGCCTATATTTCAACAAAAGCACAAGTTGATAATTTAAATGTTGGGTCTATGAGAACAGATTTACATGCTCTAACGTATAAAATACACATTATCTGTCTTATATTCACACTGCTGCGTCAATTCTTTTCATGCTCTGTCTGTATCACTGTTTTAGCTCTTGTCCAAGTCAAGTCTGGACAAGGGCCAATTTCAAACAAATAAAAGGGAGCATGTTCGATTGACAGTTAAAAAAAAGTCAGGAATGCACAATAAAGTGTTTCAAGCTCTTCAAGAGCAGTGCTCTCTGGCACACTTTAACCTTTGTAATCAAGCAGATATGGCTTAGAGCACAGGGGGAAAAAAAGCATATTATAGGCACTTTAAAGGGGATCATTCATGCATTCTGAAGTGTGGTTGTTTGAGTTTTTCCTCTGCACATTAGGCAGGCCTCATCACTTCCTGTTTTAAAATGACTGTCTTAAAATGACATCCTCTCTCCTTGACATTTGACTCAGTGTGAGATTTTATGGTACTAAGTTGTTTGAAATGTGCTTTATAAATAAATTGGATTGGATTGGATGTCCCCACAGAGTGAGCTTGCCTGTCTTATGCTGGTGTTCGGTGCATGTATATGTATAACCACACTTCAAAAAAAATCCTAAACTACACCTTTAATATCAAGATAGGCACAATGACATGTTATGTGTGCATGTAATGATATTAGAGTTAAAGATGATGAGCTTGGAGAAAACAAAGAACATGCTCTAAGGAGATGGTTTCAAAATGTGCCACCACATCCTTTGTGTAGTAAACATGTAGTTAGACAGACAGATAACATCAGAGCCACTCACACCACTATACATCTGCAGTTAAGAAAGACTACTCTATCTTTAGGACTCGCTAGCCAATATATATTAATAATATTGTATCTATATTGTGACATGTGACATGATATGGTCTTAAATTTTGGATATCGTGATAAGGTTTGTATGGTGACTTTTGACTTAGGCATAATTATTTGACCATATTTTTGGGCAAATTCATCGTTTCTAACACACGTAAATATTGTTAATTTTAAATTAAAAAGTCAAAGAAATAAACCAGGTATTATCAGAAATAAAAGATAGTAACTATTTTGTCATAAAAAGTATTTTAGAGGGTATTTACTGTGTGCTGTCACTCTCCTTTCAGAAGCACAAACATCTCAGAAACCTTTTAATTAGTCCAGAGAAACAGTCTGTGTGCAGCTTTATATACCAATATGCCTCATATATTTAGATATAAACTCCAAATATTGAGAAAAGATGATTAACTGACATGCATCACTAATGTTAAAGTTAAACTAAAATAAGCGTGAATTAGAAATGTGCTTGTTCTGACTAATGTAACTTGCTTGACTTTAGAGAGAACAAACACACCACTGTGTGCAGTCAGTGTCATAGGGAGAATGAGGTTTGTCATGAGATAACACCCAAAGAAAAAGTACTTCTTCTTTCACTTCCATCATTTCTTCATTCTCACTCTCTAAGAGGAAATAAACTGCCCTGTTTCCTCTAACGATCATCTAAGGGAGTGATCAGTTTTCTACAGAAAACACAGCACAGTTGTGCGCTGATTGAATGTATACAATGGCAAAAAGATATTGTCACATAAACAGGAAACTGAGTCAAAAGCGGAAACAGCAGCTCCCGTCAAAACATAAAACACGGAATGTGAATTTTATAGGGTGGAAAGGAAAATCAAAAAACTCATATAAGGCAGATAGCAATCATTAAGTATTTACACAACGTATCCAGCTTCTAGATAATCAAACTGCGGGTCAAAACGAGGGGGAAAATGATTTTCATGGTGCACAGCTTATTCTTGTTGCTTAGATGTTGTTTAGATGAGTACAGACTAAGTACTCTACAGTTTATTATGCACCCTAATTAAACTACAGTTTAATTAGGGTGCATAATAACGGTCTTGACCTTTTCTAAATCTTTTTAATTACACTGAGTAGAACAAGAAAACTGACCTACAAAAAGGGGCAAATGCTATAAGGTAACAAAAAAGAAAAGAAAAATGGGCAATGAGGACATAAGACAATGCAATAAAGAAGAATGAGAGAAATATACCTCTTTCAGAAGGTTTTGAAATATGCTTTTGTTTGATTGTGTCTGAAAAGGAGAAAAGAAGGAGAAGAGAGAGCAGAGACAGAGACTCAGAGAAACAGGCTCAGAGACTGTCAGTCAGTCCATGCTGCTTAAATGACTGCAGTGAAAATGTTTCATAAAAAGAGGGAAGAACAAGTCAAGCAGTCTGACTAAAGCAAAGAAGTGAAAGAATCTTTCCTGGCCCCTGACCAAGAGATTTCAAAATGCAAGTATAAGAAATGTTTGACATTGTGATAATTAACAAAATAACACAGCTGAGCTGAGATTAGCTTTACAGGTACAAGGAGACAAAGAAAGAGCTGGAAGAAGTAATTCATTTAGAGAAGATGATAAAGAATGACGACTAGGACAAAGTCTTGCTTGATTAGATTACACAGATTATAGTCATTAACATGTGCAGTGATCCTCTTTTCTGATTTGAGTTCACATGCTAGGCTCTCACTCATCAGGACTCACTGTCACAGGCGTACGGCTTGTCTCTGTCCTCCAGTGCTGCTGCATCCAGCTTCTTTCTACTGTTGCCCACTCCTCGACCCTGAGGACACAATTATTATTGCACTCAAAATGAGTTCAGGTTTAGACGTGCTGACACATAGTCAGAGCTGCCACCAATGCCACAAACCAGTTTGAGATGGGAACACTATTTCTCAGTGAAAACATGGCTTCCAGATGCCTGGGACAAGGAACATTTTATACCAGCTACCATTAGACAGTCCTGACTGTCTCTCTCCTACGCCACTAGGTGACAAAGTAAATATGAAACATGGACTTCAAACACTGTTAATTTCTCTCTTTCTTTGTAATCATATCACATTATGACATCAAAGTGACCTTGGTTTTTCCTCTATCCACCTTCTGTCCTCATTCTGCAGGTACCTATGAGTCAAGAGCTGCAGGATACAGATCTGGCACTACTACTATTAATATTATTATTATTATTATTATTATTATTATTAATATTTACCTTCCCTTTCCCTTTGCCTCTTCTTTTAGGTGTGTCTTCCTCATAGTCTTCATCATCAAGGTCGTCCAGGAAGTCATCAGGCTCCAGAATTCTCTGTTTTAATGAATGGGAATAAACAAATAATGACAGGGAAGTAAAATCATTTTCTTGACACCTAACACGCACGCATGCACACACACACAAAAAAAAAACCTTTTTAATCCGAGCTGCAGGGTTCAGTCCTCCAGTGTAGTCACTAAGGTTAGAGTCTTCTTCAGATCCTCGCAGCTCTGAGGTCGTCCGTTTGTCCAAGGAGTCTCCCTTCAACAGAGCCTCCAGGCTGCTGCCATCTGACGACAACATGGCATCCTTCTTCACTCCTAAATCTACCTCTAGAAATACAACATAAGCAGAAAATCAAAACACGCAATAATATACTCATCAGCCACTTTCAATATAATGAATGATGTTTACATGCCCATAAACCGCAATATCCTCTTAAATGTTGCTGCATTGGGCTGCATTTTCAAAATCTGTCAATTATTTTCTCGATCCATCCTTTGATTTTGATACGTGTCAGTTGGTGTTTCTCAAACCTAGACATGATTTCTCTATAGGTCCTTTTCCACCATAGGAACTTTAAGAGGGGCAGGGCTGTGTGAACACATCTTGCACGTGTTTTTCCGTGTTATGAATGTAGCGACTTTGTTGCTATATTTAACAAGTATTCAGACCCTCTAGCGAATCTTTTTCAAAAAAAAAAGCAACTAGTGACAAATCTAGCATATTTTTCTTGTGTTATTTGAGATTTTTGGAGACACTGATGTGAAAGAAGGTATCGTTCTAAAGGTCTTTGCACACCAGACGGAATGAATGAGCCAATGATTCTGATGCGACGCAGACTCTCATGCACCATCAAGCAAGATGTGAAGAAACTAATGAATCATGAGGATGAGGGGGAAAAAATCGCATCTATCTGTGAGCAGAGTGGGTCATATGGAGCAAAGAAACCACAAATTATTCACATTCAAGAAGCTCCAAAAAATATCTGAGAATTTATTTTAATGATTAAAAATAAAAACTCAAAAAGCAGATTTTCAAAATAGTGAATTAATTTAGTAATCGATGAATCGTTGAAACCTTACTGGAGATTGTAAAACTTTATAGCTTTTTCTTGAAAGGTGGCATGCTAAAAGGGAGAACGCTGTAGTTATACCTGACTTGACAGGGGGAAAGATAAGTCGTGGGTCTTCTGGTGGGTGCGACCGCCGTTTCTTCCTCCACCTCCTGGATGGGTAGGTATAGAGTTGCCCCGGAGCCATACCTGAGGAACAATAAAACAGAGCCACAAACACAATAACTCCTTCAGATACACAACTCATCGGATTGTTGTGTATTGTCACTCTCCTTTGAGGAGCACAAAACTTTTGAAAAGAAAACTTTTCATGAGTCGAGAGAAACAGCATGTGTACAGCTTTATACCCCACTATATCTAGTATATCGGGATATAGCCTAAAAATGCTGAGATATTATTTTTGAGCCATATAACCCAGACTTGGAGAAATATTGATTTCATTTGATTTCTAAACTGATATCAAATTATATTAAAAAAGCATACTCTAATAAGATTGTTTTCACGTATTGCACAGCCCTATGTTCGGACCTTTTGTGCTTTTCACTTATGATCGGATAACTATCCCAGGTAATAATTCCAAGTCTGATGAGGGTAGGTCTTGGCTTCAGACACTATTCCAGTGAACATGGCTTACCTGGTCCCCTGTGTCTCTTCTCCATCCAAATGTAGCAGTTGCTCTGTGCTACACCGGTCTGAGAGTCGAGGAATGGCATTCGGACACTCCTCTCAGCACAGAGCCTGGCATTGTAGTTGTGACATTGCTCCATAGCATCTCTATAGTACTGTTCCCCCAGACTGACAAAACAAAACCAGAGACTCCATCAGCAGCCTGCTACAAAAACAGTACAGTCCTAAAATAAACTAGGGAGGAGCATGAGTATTCAATTTTCACTTGATTATTAAAAGTTGCTGTGACTATTCATACTATATCATAAAGATACAAAACAAGTTAGAGCCAGAAAAATTAATTAACTATTTTGATCATCGACGAATGAGTGTTTTTTTTCCTAATTAAAACAATAACTATGTTTTTAGCTTCTTGATGTGAATATTTTCTAGTTTTCTTTGCTCCATATTAGAGAAATCAATATAATAATCTTGAATCTTGAATATTCTATGTTTGTGGACAAAACAAGACATCCAAGAACATCGTAACTTTGAGGATGGATAAACTCTGATCAACATTTTTCAGTGTTTTCTTACATTTTCTAGACCAAACACCGAATTAAGTAATTGAGAAAACAATCTCCAGATTATTGGAATACGGAATTAATCATTTGTTGGATGAAAACAAATGTTTTATCAATGATTACATTTATAAAAATAAATCTCTCTTCTCCAATGACAACCTAATTTGTGGTGCATCTATTATAAAAAACTAGTAGAAGAAACAAATATTTATTTAGTGGATTTCATGTGTGTTTTGCAAAAGTGATGACATCAAGATATACACACACTCACAGACATACACCCACCCACACATACATACATACATATAAAAATAACACAAATAAACATGTAATGTAATAAAAACAGCTGGTAAACAAACCGGTAAAATTAATCCCTCATACTGAGTTGAAAGCCAAAGAGTAACTATGCCAGTGATTTATTTTTGAAGTGCTATAAGAGTGCATCTTTGCATTCTTATAATAATCTACATAAACCAATTATGGACAGTTTTATCATTTCTGTTTATGTTTACAAATAGGGGGAAATAAATTTTTTAAGCATAATTTTACAGTTATTACAATAATATCATGAAACGCAAATATTTTGATCAGGATCATCTTGACAGTGAATATTCATATTGTTCAATGTTGAATCTCATGTGGTAAAGGTCCTTTATATTTTTATATGCATTACATAGTGAATATTGAGCTGAAGCTTGAGTTACAAAATAAGATTACAAATTAGTGTAACTAAAGTTATAACAACGGGAAACAATACTTTCCCACCGTCATTCATTATCTTTCAGCCTTACTACAACATTTGAACTTACTAAGATTTCTGTGAAAAACATAATGTCATAATTTGAGTGAGCGGCATGATAGAAGGTTCTCTTTCTGTTACTACAACAACAAAAAAGCTTTGTCATCAGAAACAAGCTTTATTTTCATCATAAATACACTCTATCAAACTAATGGTGCTGATAACTTAAATCTGCTTCAATCACTTCATTCATATTTGATTCCCAGTAGAACATAAACAACATATCAGACGTTGAAAGTGAGACATTTTTAACCATTTCAGGAAAAATATTAGCTCATAAAATGAAAAATCCAGCAACAAAGACCCAGGACTGTTGAGCAGCTAGAATCCTGCATCAGACAAGAATGGGACAACATTCCTTTCCTAAAACTCCAACAACTGGTCTCCTCACTTACCAGATGTTTACAGTCAGTTGTTAAAAGAAGAGGAGATGCTACACAATGGTAAACACCACCCTGTTCCAACTTTATTGAGATGTGTTGCTGCCATCAAATTCAGAATGAGCTGATATTTTTATGAAAAGGTAAAATGTATCATGTTTCAACATCTGATATGTTTTCATGTTCTATTGGGAATAAAATATGGGTTTATGAGATGTGCAAATCATTGCATTCTCGTTTTAAATACAGTTTACACTGCTTCCCAACCTTTTTGGAATTGAGGTTTTAAAACTATTTTCATGTTTTTTGGGGCCGCCCCAAATTAAACCAGCATTGGCGTGGCATTCACGACACATTAAATGCAATGTTCAAGACTCAAATATTCTTGAACTTTGAAAATTTGTATCTGGGTCATGTTGCGTGATTGAAACGGAGGAGGGACATGAAGCTGCTACAGACCCTTCTGGCCACAAGTACAAATCCATTACTAGGAAGTGGTTAAATCCATCACCACCTACAATAAAGGATTTGCACAGAATAATTCTGGAAATATTCAAAATGGAAAAGTTGACTTATTCTTTAAGAAACCAAACAGATAGATTTTACCAAATTTGGGAAAAATGTATTGATTTTATAACCCCAACCTTCTTCAATGGATACAATGAAAAGTAAATGGGTAACAGATATGCACAGCACAGTTATGTGAGGTATATGCATGTAGGTTGTAGTGAGAGGATAATTTTGTTTGTGTGTAAATGTGTTAAACCTGTTAATTTGGATAAGTATATTAGGACATGTTTACAGGATCATGTAAACATGATCAAAGGATCATGAAGCAACCAAAAGACTATCCTTTACCACACAAACTGAATCTTTGTACTCTTTATCAACTGGCATACATAAGATAGGAGGAGGAAAAACTGGAAAAACACTATGAAAATATCAATTTTTTTTGTATTTAACCCATCCGCACACCAGTAGTGAACACACAAATCGGATGGAGAAGCAGTGGGTGCAATGGGTGCCTTTCTCAGGAGCACCCCAGCCCTTGGGCTTCAAATATTCAGCATTCTAAACTCGGGTAACAATGTGTTGAGGTAATGGGAGCAGCTAATAAGGTGTATTCAAGAAAATTTCATCACTTCTGCAAAACGCACAATAACTAAATGATTGCGGCTGCTGCTGCCACCTGATGGAAAAATACACACAGTCAATAAGGTTCTGTGGAGTAGAAATGTTATAAACGCAGTCACTGATAAGACATTTGTTTGGCAAATTGAATATATTACAAATTGTCGCAGTAACTGATAATTATTGATAAATGATGAATATTCATACCCATCCCCATAATTAAATATCATACTGTACATACATTGATGGATAGTGTACACATTCATGGAATTAGGAGAGGAATGTTCAAAGATGGGCAAAAAGATATGTGCAAAATATGTAATATACACAATACCAGTCAAAAGTTTGGACACACTTTCTCATTTAGTGTGGTCCAGAGGTATGTCCAAACTTTTGAGTGTATATACATAATATTAATTAATACATAATATTAATAATAATAATAATAATAATAGCATATTTGAGTTTGAAGGGAAGTCTATTCCAATCAAATGGGACATTAAATCAAATTCTTGTCAACAATTGTAAACATTTTGGGAACATAAAGAGCTGTTTATGAAATGTTTTAAGTATGTCTTATGATATATAATGGTCTGTGTGCAATTACATATTGTTTATGTACTTGTTACGTAATTAAACCATGATGTGTCTTATTGTTTCTAATTCATGTTAACTGTCTGTTCTGATCGTGCATAACAGGGAGTGTTAAATTTTGGTTTGTGGACAAAATAAGTCATTTGAGAACATCATTATAATGAAGTCTGTGAAACACCTATACACACCTTTGAACATTTTCTTTCATTTAATGTTAACAACTAATCAATTAATCAAAACCCAATCCACATATCAATGTATTATTTAAATAAGTTTAAACATCTGTTAAATCAAGAACTGAAATATCTCCATGAATATGCAGTTTTAACATACGTACGCTGTTGACTTTTAAACTTTGTTTAAAAGTGTTTTATACGGACAGTGGTTAAATATTTAAATAATATAATTTAAATTTAACACTTTAAGACCCTTCAAATAATCAGTGAACATGTTGACAAGTTGTAGTCGTCACGTTATTTTCATTTTTTAGTGAAGGTAAAGAAAAGCATCAGTGGATGTGGACACCCACGCAAAATAAGTACAGCGGAAATAGAAACACGATTAAGAAAAAGCGCGAGTCAAAACTCTACAACTTTACACTTCTAAAAGTGTTACTACACGCTAACAATACACGTGGAAGCTACACTGGCCACAACACTAGGGTATCGGGACTTTCATTCATTCATTACTAACTGTCCAGTTACTTAATCTGCGCTAACGACGTTAACCACAACTACACCTTTAGCTTGTTAGCGTCCGAGCTATCGAGCAGCTGTGCCCGAATGGCGTTAACACCGCGTCAACTGTTAGTGTTCAAAGAAATACCGGGTTTACGTGTATTTATTGTCAAACGGGGCCATATTTTATCACGCAGACTCGTTATTGCTGTTTCAGAAACGTCAACTGCGTATCTGCTAACTTTCACTCTCATACCAGGATGTGAACACATACGACGGCTCCGACAGCTTTGGCTAACCTTACTACAGTCAATGGAAATGTGGCTAAGCTAGCTGGTGATACAGTCGGTATCCACAGTCGCTGCGATGTGACCGCGGTGCGTGTCAACTAGCCAGCTGTAAGGTTTGAGTAAAAGTCCAACACTTACAGTTTGACAACATTCTCAACAACAGCTGCCATCTTGCTTTGATACACGGGGAAAGTGTCCTCGGCGAATGATTGCCCTCTGTCAGGACTTACAGGCGGAGAGCAGGAGGGCGGCGTTTACCGCCTCCTACTGGTGGCGTCGTGTCATCGCCAGCGTTTGACCACAAACCTACAATTATTACAGCACGGATGCTATCCTGTTAGTTTTAAGTTGGTGAAATTTAAAATGAATATTGACTCTCTTTGTTCTCTTTATGGTGTGGAATCTACACCATAAACTCATTTGTTTTGGGACTATACTTTCTCTCAGATATTGTGGAATGACCTCAATCTTTTCCTGATCCGAAATGGAGATATTCAACAACATTTCAAACGAGAGTATTCATGTTTGACTTCATATCTAAGGAACTCCTGGGTAAAAAGTCTACCTCCAATCATTCTTGAACATGCTAAAACCATTTCAAAAACTGTGAAAGCTAAAGCACTATATAAGGAATTTAACCTCTAACCCTCTCTGATTTTCTTTTTCCCACATTGTCATTTATGTTTTCATGTTGACTTTTTTCCCCCTGTCTTTAGCTGGACTATAAACAGTGTTTCAACATTTAAACCTGCACGTGATAAATAATTATAACATCACATCATGGACCCTCTTGTGGACCCCATACCAACTTCTGTGTAGACGATGTAATAAACGGTCACTGCTCTTGTCCAGGACAAGCACTCCCACTCTCCACCTGCAGGGGGATCACGGACTTCCTGTCTGACAGGAAGCAGCAGGTGAAATAATAAGACTCTGAATGAATGGATTAATCATATTAACAGCTGAAGATGAAATAAAATATTGGCACATCCTCCCACATTTTGAATCTTTGTGGTTTAATTATTATTCCTTAACTTGTTGTGAGGTGAAGGCTACAGTATATTGTCCCCATCTGTTCCACGTATTCCATGTAAAATAAAATGGAATATCTTAGGAGGGTTATTATTCTGATGACCTGACTCTGGAACAGCCCACTGATGATTAACTGCTGCCACATGACAGTCAGTACAGGATGAGGCTGCCGTTATACTTTGTGAAGGACCAGGTTAAACATGAAATTGGGACAGCAGGTCGAAGTGAAAAATAAGTATTTACAAATAAAGATGGGTAAGAGAACTAATAAGCGAAAAAACTCTAAGTGACATAAATTAACCTAGGACTTAAATATAACAGAAGCACTGTTTATTTAAAAAAAAAGAAAGAAAAGAAAACAGTGACAGCTCCTTTGACCAAGAGCTACGTCCTCCATCTTATATATTACGCTGGACAGTCCATAGATAATGGCAGGGATGAGGCGGTCTTGTTCATCTGAGGAGGAACATAGTAGGCTGCAACAACACCCCCTGGCTGTCAGAGAGTGGTTGAGTCCATTCACTCAAGTGCAGCTGTGCAGCCTCGATCACCTTAAGTTGGTACCTGTAGCTGCCATAGAAATAAATCACCAAATTCCTCAGTAAACATACTGCATGACTCACTATTTATTGAAAAACATAGCCTGCAAACATTTGTTTTTCCTTCTTCCACTGATTACCTAGTGCTGATCCAGTGATGGGAATAAACACGCAGTCACTCATTTTCTACCGCTTTATCCTCCACGGAGGGTCTTTTATTCAGTAATGGATAATCTAAGAAATTACTGCTTCCATCATTGCAATGCCGTTACAGTTACTAAGAATATAATGTGGCGTGTTACTGTAATGAAGTCAAGCTGCTGCAAAGTTTCTTTTCTTTTCTTCACTTGTACGGTTGCACACACAAACAATCAAGACACACTAACCCCTAACCTGCAAGCCCATAGGTAGGTTATGGGCTTGTAAATACCTACCGAAATACCCCAAATGATGGCAGTGAAAAGCCACCAAACACAAATTCAACACTTGCGATCAACTGCAGACCTTCATCTGCTTGTTCTGATCAGGGGATCCTGAGGTAACAACGGTGTGGCCATGAAACCGCTTTTTAGTCAACTGTCCAATTATTTCTGAGCCCCTGAAAATAGACAAT
Source organism: Brachirus orientalis (assembly GCA_016785285.1). Taxonomy (NCBI): domain Eukaryota; kingdom Metazoa; phylum Chordata; class Actinopteri; order Pleuronectiformes; family Soleidae; genus Brachirus; species Brachirus orientalis. The sequence goes on from JAFBJR010000616.1 coordinate 209,104, forward strand.
AATGCATAAAAATGCTTTAATTCCTCAACTACTAATGCGATTCCTTGCTCAATCCCTCAAATTAAAGCTGAGAGTTCACACTTTGAATGGTCATCAAGACTTAAAGTGCTATATAAATACAGAATATTAACCATTAAAGTAAAATGTTTGAGTCATGGATGAAAAGTATATAATACTGTATAGACAATACGAGAGTCAAAAAAACATCATCAGCCCAAAGCCAAGAGGAAAGGAATTGGGTTTGTTACTGGTTCAATCCTAGGAAGGGCCAAGGGCTGGGATGCCCCTGAGCAAGGCATCGTGCCATAGGTGCAAATAGGCACTGCTCACTGCTCCTGCACCCTCCTGTGTGTGTTCACTACTGCGGTGCAAAAAAGATGGGTTAAATATGGTCAAATTAAAGGAGGTCAAATTCACTACACTAACCGTGTGTGTGTGCGCAAAAATGACTAATTCTAACAGACTTCTCACTATTAAAAACCGCCAACATGAGATTCGTTCATTAAACCATGTTTTATTATTCTTATATTAGATGTAGATACACAAGTCAACAAACAAATTATTTCCAGTTTGTAATGAAAATGCTCCACAGCACACTGACATCGTGTGGAAGGGTCTGGTATTACAGACACGTACCTGAAAATGGATAACAGTAATCATTTTTGCAATAAGTTGCATTAGTAACAGCAGTAGTAATAGTAACAACAGTAGCAATAATGATAACAATAGCAATTAATTATAGTAGTGGTATCAACAACTCTGCATCACAGAGGGAGGAACAGACATTCATCAAAAGTCATGAGAGCTGAAGAGTCACACGGGCTTATCAAACGCTACAGGGACAGACTAGTGGATGAAAAAATACAAGCTCCCACCTGGACAGCAGATAACCTGCCACCTTCTACAAAAGGAAGCTTAAAATGTCACCAGTCTCATACCTAATAGTCAGTGAGTAAAAGTGGGGTTTTTTTTTTCTTCATGAAGTACCTCATAACTACTTATGAGTACTATAAGTACTTTTCAAAACTAAAAACTCATTTCACTGACATCAATATACACACGCCCCACAGTCTGTTCGTAAAGCTCACTGGTAGCACAGTGCTTTCATGAGCATCATGGACTCATGGCCAGGTCACTCTGCATCAAATAAACAGGACAGTATTGATATATACTGTGTGTGTGTGTGTGTGTTTGTGTGTGAAGGAGACAGATGTCCAGTAGAAGGTTTTTGCTTCACGAGACCAATTTGGCCAAACTTGAAACTATGAATCGTTACACATTCAAATGAGCCGATAACAAAATACAGCATGTGACTAGAAACTTGAACTCCCCAATATCAAATGGATGATGTACTGTATGCATGTGCGTGCGTGCGTGCGTGTATGTGTGTTGTCTGGAGCAGAGAAAGTGTCCCTTTTAACAGCTCAAACCACCCTCAGGGAAGAATAACACACATTGTTCACTGACTGCAGTGATCTCGCTAACCTGGTTTGGCCTGGTTTGGCATTGCATCCCACACCCGCGATGCAATGCCGATACAATCTGAACCTGATTGAGTCACTTCACTTCTCTAATTGGGTGGCCGTCTGTTCTCAGCACAGTTGCGTAGGGCAGCAAAATAAGGCAGAGCTGATTGAACTACAACAAACTGCAGAGTTTACTTCCACCTGTTTGTGTTGGAGCAACAGCTGAGTGTGACATTCCCGTGAACTGGCCCTTTAAGACACATACAGGAAAGTAAAGAGTTACTTCTAAATTATCACCTGCAGCCGCCATTAAAGGTCCAGTGTTTAAGATGTTTAGCGGCAGAAATCGAATATTCTACACAACTGCAGATTTGAGAAGGTAAAACTGTGACGGTGTTTATGTGAAGGTCACACTGTAGTGTTAGTTCCCTTGGGAAAGGGAAGAATGAGAGGAGTCATCTGTTTGTTCCAATCTGCAGTGCCACTATTTAGGTCACTCATTCTCACACAACAGACCTTCAAATATAAAAACTTCA
>JAFBJR010000616.1:211224-304832 GCA_016785285.1 Brachirus orientalis
TATTAAAAATGCCAATCACACAAAATGTACCTGCTCTCAACCCTGAATATGAAGTGCTGCCATGTTTCCAGAGGACATGAGCACAGAAGACACACATATAAGTATTAACCTACATGAAATCATACCACTTATGCAAGAGTGCAACATTTGTATACGAGAGTTTAGGATATTTCCCCAGTGTACAGAAATGAATTTGATCACAGACAATTTTCCTTTTTGTTAATTCTTCTCCACATATTAGCAGGTGTCTGAATAGAAGATGGGTTTGTTAAAAATGGTTCTGTGGATCCGTAGTGGGTTCAAGTAAGGCGTGGTGAACCTCTGTTAATCAGGGAGCAAATAAAACACATTCTTCACATTTGACTTTCACTTCCTGTGCGTCTATCCTGCTCACATGTGCTTTGGCTGTTTATCTACAAACTACCATGCCTTAGCCACAGAAACAATAAAACCGCCTCAAGGAACTTCATTGGCGATGTCGACTTATTTATAACAGTAGAAAGAGAGTGTTACTCCTCCTCTCTACTTGAGCTAATATCAGCCTCCAGCACCGTAACAGAGAGTGAGTGAGGGGCAACGGGTGAAGTTGTCATCTGCCCGATAAATCAACCTACACATAAAACCAAAAGCAAAAAACAAGCCCATTTCATGAAATCAGTCCAGTAATATTTGGAGCTCAATCTGTATTTGCTGTACTGAAAAGCAGCGTCCACGTGGTCACGTTTAATCAGGTAGAACATAAACGTGCAAAATCCACAGCACCACAACTCTCACACATACAGTACGCGCACACACACACACACACTAGAAAACTAATCTCTGCTTTGTACAGAAACACAAAATAAAGTTGAAAATCAAGCAGAAAAGATCACTCAAAAGAAGTAATCAAATACAGGCAAAATGAGAGATTTAAAAAAAAAAAAGAAGAAACCACTTATTAAATATATAATTTTCCCAATGAAACTTGTGATCACTAACTGCACACTGCTAAAATTTTATGAGTTTTATTTATTTATTTTTTTTCTCAAAACACCTCAATAAATCATTCCTAAAAATACATACATTCTCCACTTAACTAAATGTTATCTTCTCCACAACAGGATTATCTACTGTCAAATTAATTTTCTCAAACCGGAAATAGCAAAAAGATAAATAATTATAATAACAATAGCAATAATATTGGTCAGGTTAATAACATCGACACCAAGAACAGAAAAAAGACAGATGTGATCTTTCCCACAGAGAGAGCACTTGAATAAAAGTCACCACCCTCCGTCCAGAGTTTTCCTCCTGACACAGCAGCATTAACACGTTTCTGCTGGTCACTCACTCACTGACCAAACAACCACACCTTCATCTTACTCTCCTGCTGTGGATGAGGGCTTTCTTAGTTGGGTGTAGCTAAATCTCAAGTATGGGCACAAAAAAAAAAATTAAATTAAAATAAAATAAAATAAATGACAGGAAAAAAAGCCGTGGAGAGAAAGACAAAGAGAAAGAAGAATGCACTCTGTTCTCTGTCTGCCACATCCAGCAGCTCTTGTCTCATTTCTTGGGGTTTCCATTGAAAACAGTGTGTTTGCTTGATCGGTTTGTACTTTTCTTTCTGCCTGCTTCACTCTGTTGTAAATTAATTTCTATTTCTTCTTGCCAAAGAAGCTGAACCTCTTCTCTCGATCCTTGTCTTTGCCCTCTTTGTTGCGCATGGTGACACCTCCAGTGTCACCTGAGCTGGGGGACATTGGAGGCATGGTCATGGCGTGGCTTGGAGCTCTTGGAGCTCCAGGAGAGTCTCCTGCGCCTGGTGGAATGGAACTTATGATGGAGCGAATCCAGGAGCTCATCTCCACCTTTGGACAGATCAAAAACATAATTAGACTTAAGAGTTTTTGTACATTTGTAGATTTGTTTTAGTAAAGTAATTTTCTTCCACACGTCACCTCATCCTTTGCTTGGAAGAGATATTCTTTTCCATCTCCTAGCCTGCAGACACAGCAGAGGAGGTGAAGTATTAGTCAGAGATAATCTATAATCAACTACACATCCCATTCTTTTGTCATTGTCTCTTTTCATTTATTTAATGTAGCGGTGAGACAACCGTCTCAGACTGTTTGCATTAACATTATCTTTTTCTTTAGTACAATGTACAATGGCAGGCCTGCATGTGGCGCTGTAGCGCTGCACTACCAAAACGGACACATACAGCACATACAGCACATACAGCATGTGCTTTTTTTAAAATAAAGTTATATTAATTATGCATTACAATGCATACAATCATAAAAGCAGAGACAGGATGAAGAAAGTCAGGGCAACTGTTATCATAAAGTGAACACAACAAACAATCTCCAAACACAAGAAGAAGAGGAAGACGACAAAGACAAACGACAGCGTATGCAAGCACAAGAGAGGCTGATTGTCTACATAAAAACACAGGGATGGCATTTTGAGATTTTCCCTCACTGGAAAAGAGAGTGCCGATACGATGGAAAAACTTCATCAAATTCACCCAGACTTGCTCTGGTGTGGACCAACACTGAGTTTTCTGTTCTTCTCACCTGAGCTTGAAGACATGTTTCCTCTTCTTATAGTCGTGAGCTACTTCACACACAGCTTCTCCCAGGCTGATGGGAACCTCTCCATGATATGGAACACCATTGCTGGCACTTTTGCTGTCCTTATAGAAACCAAGACTTCCTTTTCTTAGCACACAGTACACGTTCTGCCAGGACCTGTGGGAGGAAACCAATGGCTTTAGGAGCAAAATGTGACATTTAGGAACACATTTGTAATCTAATCTGTAATACTTCTTTTTTTCTTTTCCTCACTAGCCACATTTTTTATTTATTAATTTTTCTTAATTAATTAACTTGTATGCTGTCAAAGCAAAGTTTCACTGAGCAATGACGGGGATGTTATTTTTTCAGACCATGGTTGATGTTTTTCATTTTTAATTTTCGACAGGTTCACCTATGGTTCATCTATTATGCTTTTTGTTAAGCAAATAACTTTAATAGATACCCATATAAGCCGCCTTTCCAACAAAATTACCAGGAACTTTCTGGTAATCTGTGACGTACAGTCAAAACATTTAACACACTGGTTGATCGCTTGATTGTGTTTGTTTCTCTGAACCCGTTTCATGTTAATAAACAAGAATAAACTATAAAACAATTACAGACGTGTGGAGGGGGGTTGTAAAGGTACTTCAGTGAGACTGTGGGAGTGAAAATCAAGCTTCAAAATAGTTTTTATTGACATCACTGTGAGCTGCATCAGCCAGAGAACAGCAGCAGCAGCATGTGTGTAACCCACTCTGCTAGACGCTAGATAGACGTGATTTTTTTCTCCTCATAATTTATTAGTTTCTTCTCATCGTGAAAGATACGTTTTCACGTCAGAGTCTCCAAAAATCTCAAATAACACAAAAAAATGTTAGCTAGTCACTTTTTGAAAAAGAGTTGCTAGAGGGTCTGAAAACTCGCTAAATATAGCGACAAAGTCACTACGTTCGCAACACGGCAACAGCTGTTATATGTTCACACAGCCCCGCCGCCCCTCCAAAGTTTGCAATAATCTGAAAAGTTCCTAATAAAAAATTACCCAGGGAAAGCATTTACCAGGTTTAGCTAAGTTACACTTCAAGCGCCTGAAACAAGCTAGCTACCCTCACTTCTACCCACTGGTCCTTGCAATTTGCACTTGGTGCGAATAAAGAGCGTATGGTAAAATGAAGTGTCTCCACTCGTGACCACTCTCACCTGCTTGCTGCCTTTTTGCTGTGGGACTCCATCTCCTGTTTTCGACAGAGCATTCCCTCCATGGAGTCTGGCTCGGACTCTGCTCCACCCCTGCTTGGTAACGTGGCAGAAGGCTCAAGACGGGAAGACGCCAGCCCACTGTCCCGACCCGGTCCATTCACCGACTCGGACTCAGAGCCCTGTTGGTCGAAACATATGCAAATGTTGTTAAAGACGTTGAAAACAGATGGGGATGGACAGAGGGTGGGAGCAGCAGAGCAGCCATTCACAGCCACACATGAAGAGCTATGATGACGTTTGCTTTGACAGCAGCCTATGATTAGCTGAGCTAACAGCACAACATGTGTTCAGAGGGTTCACATAATCACAGTGGTAGGACACTGATATTTAGCACAAGTACTACAGTCACCCACAACAGCACATCTGGAAAACATGCATGAGGCACTACAAATGGAGAGATTAGTTGTTCAAGAAAAAAGGAACAGACCCCAATTTCAATGAAATTCAGACATGTAAAACATGAATAAAAACACAATGATTTGCAAATCCTTTTCAACCTATTGTCAATTGAATCCACTTCAAAGACAAGATATTTAGAGCCCAATTGATACATTTAATTGTTTTTTTTTTTTGGTTGTTGTTGTTGCAAATATTCACTCATTTTGAATTTGATGCCTGCAAAATGTTCCAATAAAGCTGGGATTAAATATCTTGTTTTTGAAGTGGCTTCAACTGAAAATAGGTTTATCTGAAATTCATTGGAACTGGGGTTTGTAAATGTACCAAAGGATGTATTTGGGAATCAGACTTTAAAATGTGAATAGTTCCACTGAAAATCTATTTCAGTTAAACCGTCTAAAGCCTTATATCTTCAACTAGTGCTGGGCAATATAAGGATAATATATCTATATCGTGACATGAGACAGAATATGGTCTGAGATTTTGGATATCGTCATATCGTGATACGTTATCTGTGATGACTTTCCCCGGTTTAAAGGCTGTTAATAAATTAGTGAATTACACTGAATATTATATAAATTGAATAAAAAAAAATGGAATCAACAAATTATATTTACAAAAGTCACTTAATACCACTTTAATTTAAAGCCTATATATTTATATTATATTTCCATTGGAACTTTTGTTGGGGAATTTTGGAAATATTCAATATAGGAATTTATAGGAATTAATTGAAAATTTTAGTAAATTGGTAGACAGACAGATAGTGGAGCAAATGGAATGGTCTTTAAAATATTTTAAAAGTGATGGATAAATTCTTGTATGGTTATGGAAAACTGTCCAGCAGGAGGCAGAAGAAACAGCATCATATTTGAGGTAGTTAGTACTGTAATAACTATGGTAGCTAACATATAGGATATGGTTTACAAGCTAGATAAGCTACTGTAATACATTTTGATTCAATATTTGCTAGTTAAACTTGGCCTCAATAGTGCAGTGTTAATTATTTAAGTAATTTTTTGTTGAAGTACCAAAAGTGGGCAGTAGAGAAGATTAGCTGCAATCCAGAGGAGTAGGTGCTCTGGTCTATCCAGTTCTGTAATACATCTATGGCATGTAGAAATGCACCATGCATGTACAGTGTAGGAGGTGTGGCCTCAATAGACCTACAGTGTGCCTGTAATTGAAGAATAGCATTGATATTCAACTGTATTTGCATCACATCTAATTGTTTTAGCCAAGATTATGCTACAATATATTGTTTAACTACATTTAAGTTCCCAACCTTTAACTTAAAAAAATTCCAGTTTATTCTGATGAAAAGTTACCAGTTTTGAAAATTCTTGGAATTTTGCAGCCCTCTTTCTATCACATTAAAATGTTCATTTAGCGTTAAAAAGCTAAAGAAATAAAACAGGTATTATTTTAAGCATGTGTTTACAGTGTACTGTCACTCTCCTGAGAAGCACAAACATCTCAGCAACAGAAAACTTTTCATGAGTCCAGAGAAACAACCTGTGTGCAGCTTTATATCCACATATACAGCGTCTCATACTGTATATTGGGAAATAGCCTAAACATATCTAGGTATTATTTATAAATCATATCACCCAGCCTTACAGAAATTATGATTTGATATATTGATTGTGATATATAATTACAAATACAAATCGTACAGAGAAAATAATGTCTTTATAGTACTTACTGTAAAGACTCAACAACACTACATATTAATATGTTCTGAACAGCTACAATATCACCACACTGATAATTCTAAGCCCCACATTTAAGTGGACTCTTGTTTTGGTCAATATGAGCACATATGCACCTGCAGACTGCACACATCATTGATCCATGATCATTTTTTCATGAATCATGCCAATAACAGAAATGAGGCTCACAAATGAAACGGTGTATTACATAAATAAATAAATAAATAAAGCAATGGGCTGCATCTGCAACAGATGTGCAATGGCTTTGTGGTAAAAGAAAGTGGGTACTGCAGTTGACCAGGAGCTGAACAGAGGCTGTGAAGTGGACGAGGGGGAAGCTACAAGTGTGTCCATGGGTTGGTACTCACACGCTCCTGCTGCTTTGGCTTACACACACGGGAACTAGATTCTGATTTCTTTCCCGTTGATAATGATAACGACTGCGGGTAAAGATGCAATAAGAAATTGAGGACTCAGTCTGAGACAGAAACTTGACAATTAGCACATTGTTTTCAACTCTAGATCTTAAAAGGGATAGTTCAGGTTTTTTGAAGTGTGGTTGCAGGAGGTACTGACACAGCCTAAGACTTGGACACTGAAAACATGGCTGCCTGCAAAGACACAATGAAAGACAGATTTTAGCCACTTAGCTAAAGGCTTAGAATCTATGTCTCCTTGGGTCTGCGACATGGAAAGAATATGTTACGTCTCGCTATTGGACAACCTTTTCCCATTGCAAACTAAAGTTTGTCACTTTTTAAACCGTTCACTCTCCTGCACCAGTCCTATTTTTCTTTTGGCTTCAACCCTTTATGGGTCGAATCATCTGCCTCAATCTTATCCTGTTACACCAACTGTCCTCATTCACAACATCCATGAAACTTTCCATCTTCATTATCAGCCATTTATCACAGACTTCCAAAATTTGTTGCAACTTAATTCAACTACTTCCTGCAACAATAGCAGCTCACTTCACAAATCTAAATTAAGATTTAGCTTCTAGAGCATAATGGGTAATACGGTCTTTTGATGGAAAGTAAAATCAGTCAAAATGTAATATACAGCTTTTTTATAACAATAAAAGTTATAACAGCTATAACAGCATCAATAACAATGACTTGGCATTAAAGAAACATGGGTGACAGACTGTTGATGTAGATTTTCAAAGAAATAAAAAATATTTCTTTCAATTTGATAGCAATCAATTTCATTATGTGACATTAAATGCACAGAAACTGTTGATTGGAGTTGAACAGATAGAAAAGAGACACACAGCTTTGGAGAATCACCTTATAGGAAGCCCAGGTTTGTTAACCCCAAAGCAAACATTATATATTTTTTCAAGGAATTTAAGGTTTTCAACAAACTCTTGCCATGTTTCAATAATATGTCAGGAATATAACATTAAAATTTGAATACTGAGGAAGGACCAACATTTTTTTGAAAAAACAAATCCAGAAATTGCAACATGAAAAAAAATCACTACAAGACATTACACAATAGAATGAACATGTAGTTAAACCTACAGTAATCAGTGCAACAGAGCACAAATGGTGTAAGTATAGTGAACACATAGATAATGTAAATCTCACCTGAGATGTGTCATTGTCACTGTGTAGTCCATTCACTGACACCGACTGATTCAATGTGGTCTGGTCCAGACTGGTTCTGCGTTTGAGAAAGAGGTAAGCATATCAGTAAAAAAACAACATGCTCCAATATGATTGTGCTCTAATCATAAGTCCCCTTCAGCTTACCTGGCTGCAGAATTGTGTAGTTGACTCTCTGTCTCTGATTGTACCGCTTCTTCAACAAGGGGTGGTGTAGGGGGTCGCCGGGCCCTCTCTTCTTCTTCTTGCCTCCTCTGGATCTCCTGCTCTTCAAGCTGAAAAATTGGTAATTGGTAGTGCAATCTAAATTTTAATCTACACCTAATGAGTGAGTATTTCATTATTAAGTGCGAAGAAGGCATTTATTATATTGTGCATCTACCAAGCCACAAACACCAAACTATTTGCAAACAAAAGAAGTGGTGAAATGAAGGATATGTCTGGGCTTACTGTAGTGAGTTTCTCCAGCAGGACGAAGCGGTCTTCCCAGGCTGCAGCAAGTTTTTCAAAGGCCTCATGACGCTTGATTAGGCTCTCCACCTCATCTACATTTGAGCCCAGCTCTGCTGCTCGCACCAGAGGTTCTTGCCCAGCCAACCAGGACTCTGCCACACAGGCATCTCGTCCAAACTGCAGCACCTCCAGCACTGAGATGCACAGAGAGGGGAAGAGAAAAAAAAGTGGACAAATAATGAGATGTCAAAACTGTAGTGCACCACTTTTAAATGTAAATTAATTTCCATTACATTCAAACCATTGTCAAATGAGTTCACACAATGATTATTAAGCCAAAAGTCCTGCACTGCACACAGAAAGCTATATGTTTGATTTAAAAACAGACAGCTCTACCAAAAAAGAGTAAGCTGCAACAGAGTGGAGTATGACTGAAAACACAAAGAAGCATCCACAAAAAGATGCCCCTCTCAGCAACACATAGCAAACAAACTCTGATGATGGCGACTCTATTTTAAGGAATGTGAAGTTATGCCAGTGACCACAGTTAAGCGGGCAACACTGGGTCCTGAACTCCCAGATTTAATTTAAGGGATTGAACAAAAGAACTGCATTGACCATTAAGAAATTATAAGCATTTTTATACATTGTCCATTTTCAGGGGCTCTGAAATAAGAGGACAAACACAAAGCATGATAAATAAAGGGCTAGTTTAAATAACTGGTTAAAAATCCTTTGCAGTCAATGGCTGTCTGAAGTCTGGAACCTATGGACATCAATAAATGCTGAGTTTCCTCCCTGGATATGCTTTGCCAGGCCTTTACTGCAGCCTTCAGCCTTCAGTTGCTGTTTGTTTTCAGGTCTTTCTGCCTTCAGTTTAGTCTTCACTGACTGAAAAGCATGAGATCAGGTGACTGATTTGGTCACTGAAGAACATTCCATTTCTGGTCCACTGGCAGCCATACATGTCCATGTCATAACACTGGCTCCTCCATGAGCTGTTTCTTTCCTTCTCCACACTTTTCTCTTCCCATTATTCTGTTACAAGTTCATATTTGTCCAGAGAATCTTTTTCCAGAACTCTCTTTTTAGAGATTTTCTAGCAACTTCTAATCCAGCCTTCCTGTTCTTGAGTGTTATCAGTGGTTTTCACCTTGTTGTAAACTCTCTGTATTTACATTCATGAAGGCATCTCTTGATTGTAGACTTTGACAATGATAAGTCTTTCTCCTCATGTGTGTTCTTGACTTGGCTGGATGTTCATCAGAAAATTCTGCGATCACCCACTTGACTTGTCTTGTGTGGTCCAGGTGTTTTGAGGTTTCTGAGTTCACAAGTGCATTCCTCTTTTTAAAAACGTACCAAATTATTGATTTGGTGACTCCTAATGTTTTTGCTATCTCTCTGATAGGTTTATTTTTTTTTTCTCAGACAAATGATGGCCTTCTACACTTGCACTGACAACTCCTTGCACTTCAAATGGAAAATTTAATTGAAAAGCCACCAACTGCAAATTCCACACTTGCAATTCACTGCAGACCTTGATCTGCTTGTTCTGACAGGGAATAGTGAGGTAATAGGCCACACCTGGCCATGAAACTGCTTTTTAGTCATGTATAAAAATGCTTATAATTCCTCAACAGTTAATGTGATTCTTTTGTTCAATCCCTCAAATTAAAACTAAGAGTCCACACTTTAATCATATTTGATTGTTTCATTCGTAATGGTGGTGTACAGAGGTAAAAGGACAAAATGTGTGTCCAACATTACTTTTGCTTAATCTAAACTATACCACTCAAATCCATAAAAGCACATACTGTATGTTTTGTAAAATGCATGTAGAGTTTACCATGTCAAACTGTGCAAATCCTAACTAAGTCTCTTTTTCAGAGTTGCGCTGTATAATCCTATATACAAGAAGCAAAAACTGCTGTGTAGTGTCTTTGCACTACAGAGTTTCAAACTGGATTCACATCTCTAGCCTGTAGCAACAAGCCCTTATAAATGGATACCTTGCGTTTTCTTTTTATCATGGAACTATTTAATTGAATCCTTGATTCATACCGATTTGTAAGTGGTCCATCTTGTCTTGCCACTTTTTGTTGATCTTATCTCTTTTTTCTTGGAGCTGTACCAGTTTCTCACGAATCTGTGAATCAAAGAACATTCAGGAATAAGTGGAAAGTTGAAAAGAAAAGCATGAAGTATGAATCCAGGATCATGATGTTCTTTTTTAGTCAAGGCAGTTTCTTTTATACATATATGTATACAAGTATACATAAATGTGACTGCAGAAAATGTTCAACAATACCTCATCAGATGCATAGTGATTATTGTTGATGAGGGTGTTTCCCATCTCAATACAGGCAGTAAAACTGTCTGCCCTGGTCTCAATCTCTGACTTGATGTCCTGATGATTAGCAATCACAAGGCCTGCAGATGATACATCCCTGAGATAACAGAGGGCACAGAGGTGACATTTAAAAATACACGTAACACAAATATGAGGAAACTTCATGCGTGTGAAATGGCATTCACCTGGGACTGTCATGTGCATCGATTTGTAGGTTGACACCGTCCATCCATAGCATGAGGTCTCGCACCATGTTAAAAAAGCGGAACTTCTCAACCGTGTCCAACAGGAGGAGCCTGCGGGCCTGACCAGCCTGGAGCAGACCCTCCCAGGCAGAACTCACAGCATGTTCACTCCTGTTGATGTCATCAGCTTTCTCTCCAGCATATGCCTTCTGCAGCCGTGCTGCATCATCTTGTATCTGGTTCACCTGGGAGGTAAAGGAAGAAGAAGGATTATTCACTGTTCACTATTCACATTGCTCTTCTCACCCACACAAGATCTATTAATCAACAGATAGCTGACCTGTCCACTAAGTGCCTGAATGTCACGTTCGAGAGTGTTGTGCTGCCTGTGTAGATGTTGGACAGTGTTCAGATCTCGGCCAAGGTCAGACGGCAGTGCCTCTCGCTTTTCCTTAACACGTCCAAGCACCTCCATGGCATCTTGATGGAAGCGATGCAACTCATACGAGGCGGCCAGCATTTGTGTTCGAGTATCAATCAGCTCCAACAGGTCTGCCCAGGCCTCGTTTAATCCGTCCTTCCACTCAGCCACGCTGGCATTCTCAGGATGACCGGACTCGATCAAGTCATCTGCCAGCCCATTCACACCATCTACCCGCTCTTGGCCAATGGTGCTGGTGTCACGGGCAAACTCTCTGAACTTGTCCCTGAGCATCTACAGAATCAGAAAAATCAGGCCAAATGTGATCAACATAATAAATTCTGCTGAATCAATTAATTGAGCTGAAAAGGAAAATACTCACTGTGACATGTTCATAGTCCTGTCCTAGTTCATGGGAGCCAGCAACCACCTCCCTCTCAGCTATCCACTGTTCCAGGTCATCCACCTCCCGTTTGAGCTGAGTCAGCCGCAATCTCTCCTGTAGCCGCCCATGACGCTCCTCAGCCAGGTCCTTCAACCCTGCATACAGTTTGTCGACCTGGGCTTGCCGTAAGGTGATTCTCTCACTGTTCCATTTAAGAGAGAAAAAAGACAATGTTATCAATGTTTGTTGCTGAGATGGAATAAGTCACAGTTGTGCCAACATTCACAGCTACTTGACCTCTCTGGGTGTTCACTGGTGACCATGAGGCGGCTGCTGTTGGCTAATTGATGAATGGTTTGGGCATAGTCTTCAAGTGCCTGTTCCAAGATTTGATGCTTCTTGACCATTACTAGTGCACTCTGCTCATCCTGCAAAAAAAGGGTGATATTATAATTTTTTCCTCACAATATGAGATTGTACGTGTTAAAAGTGGCAAATCTATTACAGTGGCAATTCTATTTATTTCGCCTGGTGTACCTTGGCCTTCTCCTCTGACATCATGTGTAGCTCTTGTTCACCCATCCAGGCTTCTGCCTCCGCTGCATCAGCATAGAACTGCTGGGCGCGATGGGCCTCTATTAGTCTGTCATGACGTTTGTCCGTCTCTGCAATCAGTTGGTCCCAAAGATCCTTCAGCTCAACAAGACGCTCCTCTAGGACAGACTGTCTCTCACCATCTACCTGGCTCTGAGTCTTTCCTCGTCTATGGATATCATCAATGCGGGGCTGGTGGCCCTGGATCTCCTTCTGCAATGTCTGGGTCAGAGACAAAGAGGGTGTTCATAGGTTGATAGTTTCTACCACTCATGACTGAAATATAAGTGCAATTTGTGATATGATTCCTATGAGCCTTTTCGCCATGCTAATCAGTCTGCATCTCGATCTCATTTAAGATGGTGTAGGAGTCTGGAAAGGGTGTAGATACCTTCCACTTTCAAGAGCTCTGACCAACAAATGCAGATCAAAATGCCTGCCCAAAGCACATTTAAAAAAAACTCAACATACAAAGTGGTGTAGCCATTAGCATTTTCTATGTGAATCCTCCAGGTGATTGCATGGAAAATCATTTTTAAAAGTGAACAATATTTACTACTTTGCTTTATACAATGATAAAATATATATATATTAAATTTATGTAACCCAAGCTGGCTGAGATACCTGTGACCAAAACAATCAGCTGTTTCTACATGCCTCCCACATTATGAGAGAAGAGAATGCAGTTGTGTAAATGAGCATGAGGCAAACAGCAATTATGTACACAGATATACAACACAGCAATATGCCAATTAATGATCTCTTATTTCAATTCACATTTTAATCCACAGTTCATCTGTATCCTGAATCATAGAGGGTGATAGGATCAACAAACAATAATGATTTGTGAAACCACAAAATATGCATTTTACCTGATTCTTCTTGATTAGCAACTGAACAGTGGGAAGGTCTTTTCCATGGTCTGTGGAGGTTGCCAAGGGCATCCTCTCTTTTACCCACAGCTAAAAGAAACACGCAGATTGAATAAAACATAAGTATCAAAGAAAGACAGGATACAAAACAAAAACTTACAGATACCACACAGTATATAATTTAATCAACAATACAGGTAATCCAACTTACAATCTCATCCTCCAAATCTCTGTTGAACTGATGGGCTTCTTTGGAGGCAAGCAGTTGCTGTTTCCGGACTTCAAGAGGCTCCTTAAGTCTAGAGAAATTGTCAGTGACACGCCGTTGTTGACCATCTACCTCAGCAAGTCCAGCATCCTCCTGGGACAGGGCTAGAGCCTGAGACTGCAGGGACTGTACCTCCTTCTCTCTGACCTCCATCTGGTGCTCTAGCATCTAAACAGAGACAAACATGAAAAATGTAAAAAGATTATGACATTTGGCTGTTTTTACTCAACAAATATGGCGCCACTCAGCTGTGGATGTCCAGAAACGTTAGGGACAGATTTTTTTCAATACAAGTGATTGTTCAGTTATATATATATATATATAAGCTACTTGAAAAGAAGCTTATGTGTTTTACACCTGCTTAATATATTCTGCTGCTTTATCTTGTTGTCCAACAGGAAAACCGATGTTTGTAACTGCCCACAGTCCATAAATAAAATCTGCATTTTAAGCTCTAAGGACAAAGGAGCTGCAAGTCTACTGCTGCCTTGTTTTGGTAATTTCTGTCACTGTGATAAATCCAGCCAAAGATTTCAAACAGTGAAGTCACAAAATTATACATTTGAACTTACTGATGGAGGCAGCAGTGGATCAACAACTCCTGTGTGGTGTGATAAAGATGACTGAGTTGAGTGGTTTGCAAAGCAACACAAACTTCGTGTTCCAGATGAAAAAAGGCAGCACAGATTATGTGTCAGTGCCTCATACAACTACACTCTAATAACTACATTATGTTTTATTCATCCATTTTGTTCAAACATGATGTTCTGTATTGCTCTGATCGTAAAATGCTATTCCGTTATATTATTAATAGTATTCATTAATCTAAAGACTATTTGAGATGATGCTTCATTTGCAGTGTGGTCTACCTGATGCTTCTTCAGCAGGATGTTGACACTGGTCAAGTCTTTGCCATAGTCATCATTCTGCAGCTGACCCTCTAAGTTTTTCAGCCAGACATCTAGAGAGGAACAGCTTTGTGTGAAGAGCTCGGCCCTGTTAGCATCAAACAAACACTGGGCCTTGGTACGAGTGGTGTTTTCCAGCTCCTCCCACTGACGCTGTAGGTCTTCCAGGGTCTGCTGGACAACGGGTTTCAGCTCAGGCTTTTCTGCTACCAGAGCCTGACCCTCCTGTTAGAGACACATCATAGTAATATGTTTTTATTTACAGAAATATTGCATCCCACTGCTATGTAACCAACTCTTTCAATCGCTGTCCACATGTCACAAACACATAACTTGCTGAAAAGTTCATCTTCACTCAAATCAAGTATAAATATTGTCTCACTTTGTCAATTTTGTCCAGCCAGTCTTTGTTCGAAGCCAGCTCTGCCATGAAAGCCTGGTGCTTCTGCCATTTGCTGTGAAGATTTCTGGCCTCATCATATGACATGTCCTGTGCTGTCAGCATTTTCTCGTTGATCCACAGTGTGAGCTACAGAAAAGAAGATATCATTACAGAATTATGAACCTATTTGAACTCAAACATATTTATTCATTATTCCATAAGAAATCTAATTTTTAAATTGTTTATACCTCTTGCCCATCTTGGAGGAAGTGCTGAAGTTCACGGTTGTCCTTCAGCTTTGTCAGCAGTTCATTTGCAGCCTGTTTATTCTTAAGATGCCTGAGGAAAATGAAAGAAAACATGAGGCAAACATCTAATCAGAAGCATTTTTGACATTTTTGTCTCCCTTCTTATATTTTTACTCTAACCTTTCTTGGATGGAGTCAACTTTTTCCTGGATCTTATCAGAGTTTGCGTTAGAGTCATTAATGAGGCGCCGTCCAGTCTCCACTACACCAGTTATCTTGTCCTCACTGGCCTCTGTGGTAGTGAGGAAATCCTCGTGCTTCTTAATGGCCTCTTCTGCTGCCTGAAGAGTGGCAGGCATCTCTGTGTGAGACAGCACATATTCCTACACAAAGAGGAAAGGGATGTTAAACATTTTCTTTCTAAATTCCTTACATGCAATTATCAAATTCCAATATTTTTCTTGATTCTGACCTTTGTTTTTTCACTGAATTGCTTATTTCAAGACAATCACAAGCTGGGGATAGGCTGATAAATTGAAACTATAGCAAACAATTTGAAAGATAGGTTCTTGCCATTTTTCATACCTTGGCCAGAGTGACTGTGTCACTCATTAGCTGCATCTCACGCACTGCTTGTTTACACAGCAGTGGCAGAGCTGCTGTGTAAACAGAGCTGCTGCTATCTTTTACACAAGGTTTGCCTTTACAAAGGGACATAAATATCATTATTAATATGCCTCTGTGCTCAGGGCTCAGTAACCAGGACTCATCAGTATGAAGCTTTGCAAATATGTGGCACCCTGCAAATATTTCAAAATGAAAGCCTTGTTGAAACTAGTGAAACCTGTCAGAAAAGAGAAACCGCCACAAAGGCGTTAATACAGGTCAAGATTTGTATCTAGACCAAACTACACAATAATACAGACCTATAAGATGTACTATAACATGATATATGTACATTTATTTTCAAAGCATTAATATTTCAACTCAAGTTTATTATTATTAGGGCTGGGCAATAAATTAATTTTATTTGTATTAAGTAATTTAGGAGGATTTAGTACTTCTACCACTGACAGATGACTACAGATCCCTGGAAATTAGGACATTGTTTGAAGCCAGTAGAATGTAAAAAAAGTTCTATTTTTCTGCTGTTTACAATGGCAGTTGTTGTATTTTGTTGCACTGCACCCAAGGGGAAATTTTGGTCAAATCCCACAAGCAAAAATAAAAATAAAAGCAAAACTTGTTTTGAATAATTTCTTTGTCATTTGTAGTTTGTTTTCAAGAAGGAAATTAAAATCGCAAACTGATTAAAATTGAAAATTAAGCTCACCACCAAAATCTAGTTATTTATTCTTGAGCCATAACCTTTCATCATTTCATCAAAATCTTCATAAAATTCTAATCAAAAATTCTAAACTGTTTGAGTTTTGCTGCTTGCAAAAGACAGACAAATGCCACCACAAACATAACCTCCATGACAGAGATCCCAATGAATGGATCCTGGGAACACTAGAGTTCCTAGAGATGGCAGAAGTACTAAAGGGCTTCCACTTTCAAATGTGTGACATCTAACCTGGCTGTTCAGGAAGGCTTCTGCTTGCTTGGCATCCCTTAAGAAAGTCTGAAAGTCAAAGGCTTGGGCCAAAAGACTGTGACGGTTCTCCCACATGCGACGCAACTCATGCCAGCCAGTATCCAGTGCCTGGAGCCTTTGAGCCAAGAACATGTGCTGGGCATCTGTCTGACCTTGAGTCACCTCCTCACCAACTGCCCGCATCTTCTCATAGTCCTCCTTATAGTTATCCACCTCATTCTTGATGTTCTCATGCTGGGTGAGCAAACTCTCAGCATCAGGCAGCGAAGTGGGAATGTCCTCTGAGGCCACAGCCGTCTGAGTGCGAGACAACCAGGACTGAAAGTCGTCCAGATCCCTGAGGAAGCCCTGCAGCTTGCTGGCTTCACCCAATGACTCCTCACGTCGCTTCATGGTGGCATTCAACTCCTCCCATACTTCCTGAATCTCTGCCAGGCGCCCTTGAATCTCTCCTGCCTGATCTGGATGTTCCTTGGCCAGTTTTTCTGCCTCGTTTCTCAGGTCATCCAGTTTGCCCTAAAAAGAAAGTGAAAATGGTATAATGTAGAAATTAGGACATTTCTTCACACAACAACAAGAATAATCCATATGGATTATCTTATTTTTTAGATATCTATATTATTAATTGCATTGTTTACTCTTTCTGTTTCCATCTATCAGCAACTGGTTCCTGTATTTTACATCTCTGTACCTGAATGGCCTCCAGGTCCCTCTCCATGCCAGTGAGTTTGCGCTGCAGTGCCATCACTCCAGCCAGGTCATTACCCAGGCCCTGAGTAGATTCAATAACCTTGGTCTTTTCTCTCATCCACGTTTGAATCTCATTACACTCCAGGTGGTAGTTTTGGATGTTTAGGGCAGACTCTAAGGCCTGCTTCTTTTGACCAGCCAGTTGTTCAAACTCTGACCATCTAGGGACAACAAAAATGAAAATCTTGAGTAAAAGCAATTTAACCACAGTGCTTAATGAATAAAAATATTTTTCCTTGCAAACTCTGGGTTGTACTGTGTCCATTTTTTTTGTTCAGACCTGTTGTTCAGTTGGTCTCGTGTCAGGTGGATTTGGTCTTTGTTACAGTTGTCCGAGCCGAGCAGCTGCTCTGCGACCTGGTTCACATCAGTGACTCGATTACTTAGGTTGTTCATCTCAGGTTCAAGAGTCTCAAATCTGTAGTCAAAAAGTAAAACAACACCAATTAATTCACCTGGAAAGGAATATGGAAATTAAGTAAGACAATCTAAATTATTATCTCACATCTGTGAAATTCAGTTTCAGAGTAACTGTGCAGTTGTTTTCAAATTAAATTTGTTTGAATATTTTTCCTTGTCCTTCTTACAGACTGACCTCTGCTGCACCACCTCTAAGTCCTCCAGTTTGGTTGGGATCTCCATGTTGTGCAACCACTGCTCCTTCTCTTCAACCCAGAGCTGGCAGGCACCTGCCTCACTGAACATGCGGTAGAGGGCCAGAGCACCTTCCAGGGCCTGTCGCCGAGCTGCTGACAGAGTCTCCAGTTCTTCATATTGCTGCTCAATAGCAGGTAAGCGGCCATCCACCTACAGTCAAACAGTAAAGCATCATTTAGTGCACTTAGTGACATGTCATTCAATGCACACATAAGCACACATACCTGAGGATTTTGTGCGTAGGCCTGTGGCAGTGCTTGGACCTGCTCATGCAAGGAGTCGATGAGGGGGCGATGACTTTGGATCTCTTCCTCTATCTCTCTCTGTTTGCGAGCTAAGGTTTGGGTAGAGAACTCATCGTGGCCCACTTCCTGACTTGACACCTGTCTAAGAGTCTCCATGATCCAGGCCTCCATGTCATTGGCATCTGTTTGGAACTGATGCAGGGCCACAGCTTCCTTAAGGCTCTGTTCTCTCAGTTTGGTTGTCTGGGAAATATGAAGAGCAGGAAGATTACAGCAACAGAAACATATACGAGGAGAAACTTGTTGGAAAAAATACTGTCATGATCACTACCTACCTCCTCAAGATGACCCCACTGTGAGCGGATGTCTTGAATTCTCTCTGTGATCTCTGGGGCTCCAAAGTGTCCCTCCTGAATTAAAGCCTCCCCAGCAGCAATGCTGTTACTCAGGGGGCCATAGCGGGCAGCCATCTCATCTCTGAAAGCTTCATGTTTACTGAGAAGGTGAAGAGCAGAAGTGAGGTCACGTCCACAGTCTCCGCTTGCCAGGATCTGCTCCTGCTCTCTGATCCAGGCTGCCTCCTCTCCAAGATCCCACAGAAACTGCCACAAACGACGCGAGTCCTCTAGCTGCTCTTTACGTTCCCCAGCAAGCTGACCAAGCTCCTCATAGGCTTGACCCAGCAGGTCAACCTTTTCACTTACTAGTCCTGGCTCACATGGTTTGTAGACTGTCAAGTTATCAAAGTTTAAAAAAAAGGCAGAAATAGAAAGTGCTTAGATATTAGGCACAAGTAAGTCGGACTAAAGCTGCATGGTTTGTACAGAGGAGTAAAAGCATTTTGGGGACCTACCCTGGTCGTAGGAAGTGAAGCGTTGTGCTGCTCCCTGAACTGCCTTGATCCGCTCTGCCTGAGCTGAAATGTCAGCCTCTACCAGTGTGTGTTTCTGAAGTAGGTCCAACACATCATGTAAATGTTTGCCACTAACCTGAGACTGCAGACGACCCTGAAACAGACAGAACACAGTCCAGGATGACATTGGATTGTTTCATACCGGTCAAAAGTGTGGGTACACTTTCTCATTGAATTCAATGAGAAAGTGTACCCAAATCTTGACCAGTAGTGTAATTTGTTGTACATGGTTTTAGCAGCAACTACAAGGAAATTAGGTTGGATTTGTGTCCACTACTGGAATAGAGTGGGTAAAAAGTCCTTGAAAATTTATGCAATCTGGTGAAATTTCAAATATCTAAAAAAAAAAAAAATAGCTAACAGGGTATGATCAATGAAGTAGCTTTAGAAAATTAACCCTGAATGAACAAGCAGTTAGAACCATACTCAAATAAGAATTCCTCTAATCTAAGCCATTAACTGACAACATGAAAATGAAATAAACAGATAACACTGTTATCAGTGGTAAATTATGTGGTAACAGGTGATTGAACTAGGACATTTTCAGATTTCACTCAAAATTACAGTATAAACTGATCCTAAATCAATCAACTCCACCCCAGACAAACAAAATGTACAAGTGTACCTACTTGTACATTTTCTCAACTGGGAGAAACCTTTTTTTAAATGGGTTCAAAGCTCAAAAGGAGTAAATAAAGTAATGTTTGTTTAAAAGCAGAGAAAGGCTGATGAGGCCGACTTTGGTGAAGTGCAGTTATGACATCAGATCTGAGGCAGAAGAAACAGGAATATACTGTATGTACTACTTTTTAAACAGATACACAACTGATAATTCAGTAAATTTAGTACATTTAGTGTTATAACTGACTATGGTACAGGAGAGTGGTTTAAAAACTTTCGATAAGGAAAAGGCTGTCTGATGCTTTAGAACCTTGCTTTAGAAAACATAAGAAACATTATAGTAATATGTGGTTATGCGAGTTTGCTGACTGTTGGTGCGTAATGAGAATGAAACAGATTAAGTACTTATTTGTTGTATATATAACTTGAGCATGTAAACATTTTGTTATATATTTTGTACAATGACAAATAAAGGAATCAGTCAATCAATACAATATTTTAGAAAATAAACAAAAAACAACATAATTCAGAAATTAAAGTTAGTTTTCTGAGATTTATATCTCAGAATTCTGAATTTAATCTCATTTGAGAAAAAATAGAGATTAAAATGCAAAAAACAAAGTCAGAATTCTGACCTGAGTTCTCAGAAGAAAGTCAAAATTCTGAGATTTTAGTCAGAATACTGGAGAAAAAAGTAAGATATTGAGAATACTGAGAACAGAGTTTTTTCACAGCACTTTCTGAATTCTGAGATTTAAGTTGGATTTTAGATTTGTCCCCCAAAAAGTCAGACTGTTTTCTTTTCTAAAATCTAAGTCAAGAAAAGTCAGAATATTGAGAACAAAGTCACAATTCTGTACTGTAGGTATTCATTTTGTTAAGTTGTCTTTTGAGTGTCTTTACCTTCATGTCTGCCATCCAGTCCATAATGTAGCGCATCTCCTGAAACAGTCTCTGAAGGTCACGATGAGCATTTAGCCGCTCCCTGCGTGCAACCAGAAGCTCTTTCAAGTATTCCCAGAGTCGAAGGACATTATCCCTCCGTGCAAGTATACGCCGTACATCATGGTACCCTTCCGCTTCCAGCTCTTTGGCAACAGCCTCCACAGCAGCCACACGCTCCCAGTATGCCCCAATGTCTGTCTCGATTGCCTCGTGTTTACGTGTGGCAGCTTCCACTGCTCCAAGATCAGTTCCAAAGTTGTCCTAATAACAGAGTGAATTCAGCATAATACAGTGAAACTATGAAATGTATTCATGTCAGAATAGCAGTTTTCATCTATCTACCTGAGACACCAGCCTCTGGTTCTCACTCAGCCATGTCTCCCTCATTGCAGCTTTGCGATCAAAACGGGCAGCCAGCATATCCAGCTTCTCCTGTCGAATCAACTCATTTCTCAGAGCCAGCTCACGTTCATGCTCTGCCTTCTCCAGTCGCTCCCATGCCTGTCATACCAACGTCAACACACGCGGAGGTTTAGAACATTCAACAACCAAAATATTACACATTAAATGTGGCTCACAGAGGCGACGGTGCATAATTGGGTAGAATGAGTTGTCTTCCAACTGAAAGCTTGGGGGTTTGTATAAGTCAGTGTAGTAAAAGTAACTGGGTGCGTTATGTGCAATAAATTGTTCTTAAAACCAAAGACGGCCACCTGGTCTTTGACCTCATGTTCTTCAGTCATGTGACTCAGCACCACCGACCTGCTCGGCTTCATCTGCCCCATCGACAAATTTTTGTTTTGTTCTTATTTCAGTTGTCTACATGTGCAGATTACTCTTTCATTTTCTTAAAATTTTTAATTTAAACACTAATTTACATCTTAAAACTGTCTTTTCTTATTGTTAAATGTATATCCCCTCTGCTACTCCAATACAGTTGATGTGGGGAAAACATTGTGCTTACCATTAATCATAAATTACGAAAATCTTAATATAGCCAATTTCTCGAAAAGTGTAAAATGTGTTGCTCATTTTAACATAGTATGTTGACTGATAATATCACATATAAAAAAAAGAATCCCTCTAGATGGAGAGGTTTATTTACAACTAAAACAGGCCAAACCTTATTGATGTCAGAGATGAGTTTGCCCTCTCGTGGCATGTAGACTTTCTGGTTGTTCGCTCGCATTTTGCTCTGGATAGTAAAGAGGAGCACCTCCAAATTTCCTTTCTCTGTAAATCTGTGAACACAGACACAACCTCTGTTTCAGATACTGTATATTTTCACACCCAAATACATTGAATATATTGCTGGGTTATACTGACCCATTCTATATCAACACTACAGCATTTTTTTTTTAAATACATACATTCTACCATGATGTTTTCAAGGCCTGAACACAAAAATGCTTGAAAATGCTGCTGTCTCCGTTTTCATTTGAAAACTTTGCAGCTGCATTTTATTCTAGACGGGTCAGGTTCTTTTTTACCTGTCCTGACCAGAAACTAAGGCACACAGTCTGGTTGACTGGATGCCTTAAGGTGTTGGACAATGTTCCAACACCTTAAGATGCTCCTGTTGTTAAATCTGTATTTTTATTTCAGGGATTATAAGAACAACTAACAAACAGTAAAAAGGGCAACAAAGTTACAGCAAACATAAAAAAAGAGTTATTGATATTAGAATTGACTTTTTGTGTGAGTGCGTGCACGTTAGAGCTGTCACTAGCTATGGTAAGAAATTATAGTGGGAAAGGGGTTTTGAAAATGTCGGGTCAAATCCCAGCGGCAGGCCTGCCACGACCCAGACCACCTGCACTGCCACACAGAGCAGGAAAGACAGGAGTGCCAGGGACTGCCATGCCCCCACACCCAAAGGAGATCAGGTGGAGAGGCATGAGACATGCACTCCCCTACTGAGGGCTAGTCCCCTGAGGACAAGACCTGACAGGACTGCAGACAGAGGCCGACCAGTGCCAGGATCACAACCAAGGGGATGTGGGGGGGGAACATTTTTACACTTTATGGGTATATTTTATTGTAATATTTTCTTCCTATTTTATAGAGGTTTATGTCTCCTTCAACGTTTTATTCTATATTCTATCTTCTTTGCATGTACTGTATTTGTTTTTTATCTGTTCTATGTCTTCTATAAAGAGTGGTTAAGTGCTTGAATCTGTATTGGCCTAACATGATAATTTCCCAGTTTTGGGATCAATAAAGTACTATCTACTGTATCTCAGAGATCTCTTTTTTCCATCTAAAAGCAACACTTATTGAGATAAAAATGTAGTAGTGTGGATGCAGTGATAGTCAGAGATGTTACTCACTTGGGCGGTTTCTCCACAGTGCGGTAGGAGTTGAAAGCCTGGAGCTGGTTCTGTACAGCACTCAGTGAGTTTGCTAGCTGCCTATCATTGAGCGTCACAATGGTCTGCTCAATCCACTGCAGCAGTTCTGAGGCCAGGGTTTCATACTTTTCTATCAGCAGGTCGGCCTCAATGGCATAGTCCAGCACCTGCAATGAAGAAAGATATGTCAATCAAGCATATGTGGGAGAGGGAGAGGGGAGAGGGAGGGAGGGAGGGGGGGGGAGAGAGAGAGCGAGAGAGAGAGAGAGAGAGAGAGAGAGACAGAGAGAGAGAGCACCTTTCCAATTCTTTTGCCCTCCACTGCCAGGGCTTTCATCTTGGAGAAGTAATGATAGTAGGTCGCCACATATGTAATGATGGACTTTTCATCAGGCTGATCAACGTTGACATCTGAAGACAAAGAGAGCATGATTAATGTGATTAATTGCTATTTTCATTCCTAAGGACGTCAATACTCATTGATGCAATTGTATAATCACTTTAAAATCGTGATTGCTGCCTTCAGAATCGTAATTGAATGGAATGGTGATGTACAGTACTGTGCATAAGTCTTAGGCCACCACCAGCGTTGTTGTTTTTATGTCAGTTTTGTGATCATTGGCGTTTAGATTGAAAAGATGTGACTAAAAGTCTTCTACTATATGATCAACCTGCATTACATACACTTGTGCAACATGTGTATGTAATGCTCCAACATGTCTTGAGTAAACCAGGTATAATAGACCTTTTTCACAGCAGCTATTTGTTGGCATGAAATAGTAGGAGAAACACAGGTTTGACCAATAACATTAGGGTTCCATTCCAGGTTTTAAAGAGCCATGGTTGTGTTATTGTTCAAGTGTAAAGGTTATAGATTTTATTTTTAACTGTAAAGGTTATATTTTTGTTGTTTGTTTTTTCTAAAAAAGATGTTATTTTTAAACTGCATATGTGTTTCTCCATATATTCAGGATGTGTTCCAATAAAGTGAGAAATAATTGTACAGGATGGTCATTATAGCACTGCTAAAACAATAAATCTAATGGTGGCCTAAAGGTGGCCTTATGCACAGTACTATACCTTAAGATTCCCAGCCCTAATGCGCGTAGTGCCAGTAAACCATCCAGTACACACGTTTCCAAACATGGATCAACTTATCAGGTTTTATGTTGTTTTTGAGGCTTCAGTCACTCACCTTCTGGGTCCAGCAGCTTGGTGAGGCCCATTTCCTTCTCAGCCACATTGAAAGCATTCTGGAGATTATAATGAGCATTGGACCTCTTTAGGTTATCAAACTCAATGAGGTCTGGTCTGTGGAGGTCAAAAGTGAAGACAACAATGAATGGTAATATCATGACTCATACAAGGATGCATAAAATAATGTTGTGAATTCAGGTGGTGTCCACATGCTAGCAGGCCTTTCTTCTGTGAATAGTACAAACCTCTAAACTACAGCTCTATATTGAACTTCCAGGTGTATAAAAGGTGTTTAAAATTATCACATGAGTAATAATAATTTATGAAACCTGAGAAAATACACTGAAGTCATTGGAAGAATACTAATGGAGCTGTGCTGCCTCTTCTGTGGTCTGATCATGTGAACGAAAGCATGATCATATAAATTACATGAATATGTCAAGGTTCACTAACTTCAGAAGAAGACATATAAAGGCTAAAGATGGCAATAGTGTAGTGTCTTGATGAGGTGTCAACTTAGGTATTTATTATGATGAACAATGCTTGGTTGTAAATGACGAGCGTTTATGACAAAATATTTTCTATTAACAGATTCTTTCCAGCAGAGTGTGCAAGTGAGTACACATGCAGAGCTCTTCATTGAAAAAAAGTGGGTTATTACTCTACTTCTGTGATCTAGGTCATCTTACTCCCGATTTCATTTTCATCCTTTGAGTCATACTAAAGACTGAATGCTAGGAGGAGATCTACATAGAAAAGGAGATAAAAAAAACCCACAAGTGTGACTGTGCTGTGAGAACGACAGAAGCTCCTAATTAGATAAAAACCAGACATTGTTCTGCTTTGCATTGTAAAATTTGCCTTTTGAAAGGGAGGCTCTCTTATAACTATTAATGGTTCCACCATAACAACGTAGTACGTGACATCAAATGCTAGAAGTCAATGACCTGTGTTTGTGCACAATGGCATTGAATGCCAGTCCATCTCGCCAGCTGGTAGTGAAGTTGTGGATGTTGACATTGGGGTATCTGCATGAGATCAGAAATCATTAAATCAACACAGCAACATTTGTTAGCAATAGGGCTGCAACTAACGATTATTTTCACAATCATAATTCATAATTAGTTGTTCATTTCCATTTATTTACAGACAAATCAGCTTTAGTAGCTTCACACTGAACAGACACTACACTGCTACCACTGTTAATATACCACTTTAAATGCTATGAAATTTGTTGTTGATTCCAATTAATCAATTATTAAATTATTTTTAGATTAATTTAGTAATCAATTAATCATTGTAACCATAATTAGCAACATTAATTTTATGTTCATCTTATTTTATTAAATCCTCATCTTTTCTCACCCTGCTGTTTTCATTTGGCACCAAAGCAGCAGAGCATCTTTAGCTGATTTTTTCTCTTTATTATCCTCAGTCTCCACACTGATGTCCTGGATCTGTAAGCAGACCAACAATGCATTAAAAAACATTATAAAATGTTAGCCCAAGAATTGTTAGTATTACCTGTGTATACTCATTCATGCACAGTTGTACAGTATACTCACTCAGGGTTCCCACATATTTTTACCAATAAATTTTCCAAATTTTTCCATAAATTTTCCACTACATTTACCCAACTTCCATGACTCAAAGTTTAAGTTTAAAAATGTGGGTCCTTATAGTGCCTCAGAAATGAGGCTCTTACTTCGATTAGCTAGCTCCATCACAGGCTTTGTAGAAAAAATGTAAACATGGAACTTGTAATAAAATATAAAGTATTTTGGTCAACATCCACAGTCAACAAAAATGCAGTAGTCTGGCTTTACTGCAGCCTGCCAACTGAACTCGAGAGCGGACATAATGCATACTACATGTATCACATGATTCACATGTCACAAGTGAGTGATGTTCATGCAGCTTGAGTCTTTTATACCATATATACACTACCAGTGAAAAGTTTGGACACACCATTGGACCACATTAAATGAAAGGATTTTGACTGGTAGTGTATGATATTGGACTGGGCCATCCTTAATTTAAAAGTTTTCCAAAACATTCACTTAATTCTAAACCGTTTCCAGGCCTGGAAAACTTTTTCTACTTTCAAAACTTTTCTTAGAATTTCATGACCATGAGATCCCTGTACAATTAAATTGAGAAATGAAAAAAAAACTTTTACAGATTAAAAAAAAGGAGTTGATCTCATGACTAAAACAACATGAAGAACTTTGTAAATCACACCCCAGTATAACCTCTTTTCCACTGTTGTGATTTTCTTTGAGGATGGACTAGGCTACATGCAGAAACCAGATGTCTTAGACCTCAGCTGGTCTGGGAGTGGAGTGAGGAGAGGGTTATAACACTTCTTCATGTTACCTGGAAGCGAAGGATGATGGTCCAGATGAGACCCAGGGTGAGGCGGTGATTACCGTCCACAATGTCATGTGATCCCATGTTTTCTAGATGGACTTTTTGCTCTTTGAGAAATTGCAAAGCTTTATCAACATTTTCCAGGCAGTGGATACGCATGCGTCCCTTTGTGGGCTTTGGCTATAAAGAGCAGAGGGAAAAAAGAAAGTTGGTTTCAATATTCATAAAGAGGAAATGTAACGGGAATTTAAAAAGGGGAAAAACAAGTAAAGAGGCCATGTGGAGGCCATGTTAGGGTCTAGGAGAGCAAATGTGATTTCTGTGCGATTCTAACCAGCTGTTCTCCTGAGAGCACTTCAAGCAGGCGGATTAGCATTCGGCCATCGCGAAGGTCAGTGTACAGGTCACCAATGCGACAGGTCACACGGCCTAAGTGAGAGTTCACCCATTTGGTAAAGGTCTTCTTCTGTACTGCTTCACGCTCATCTGCAAAGGGGAAAAGAGAAAAAAACGGAGAAGTGGTTATGTGACAGTCATCTCTCTTGACTGAGATGCCACTGGTCTCAGTGTCGTTCCGGTCACAGAAACGGTATATACAACAGGGCTGGGTGAAATGAAGAAAAAAAAAATTATATCACATTATTTTTGTTTCTTGCATAATTCACTATTGATATACTATCACAATATAAATCAAATCAATATACATAAAATACACTGTAAATACACTCTAAAATAAATTATCTACTGTTTATGATCTGTATTATATCTGTCACTTCAGAGAATACCTAGTTTATTTCTTTGGGATTTTAATATAAAACAAAGGATATTTACGTTTGTTAGAAAGTGATAGAATTGACTATAAATACGGACAAAATAAAAATGGTCAAATAACAAATAATTAGGCTTAAAATGGCTTTTTTAAAATATAACTGTGTCAATTACAATTGTGCTTTTATATATAATTTAAATTAATTCAATATAATAAATATGATGATCATCAATGCAACAGCCTTTAAAACCAGGAAAAATCATCACAGATATCTAATCATGATATAACAAAATCCAAATTCTGAGACTATATCGCATTTCATGTCATGTATAGATATAATATTGATATATTTCCCAGGCCTAATTTACAAGGAATTAATTATGCGCTAAAAACACACACCACCATAGTCTTACAGCTTTGATCACACCTGAGCACAGACAGTTAATACAGCAAAACATTAAGACTTAAGCTCTCGTCCTGAGCAGTTCATAAGCTGCACCATTAAGTCTCCAGGATCACTGTATTCATGACAGCTTAGCAAGAGGTTTTCCCTCTTCACATCAATCTTTACTGGTGATTGTACTGATGTTTACATTGCTGCTAATTACTCCAATGACGGGAGTTTAGAGACAAACATGAAAGCAGTGGAACTAAATGTGATTTATGTAGTTGATTTATTAGAATAGGACTAAGAAAAGAATGACAATAAATTAAGCTGTAACAGCAGCTCAGACATATGGAGCAGGGGAGTAAGAAGCTAATCCTGATCCACCACCTAACAAGGTGACCTCATTTCTAGGACACAAGCTCTCCCTGCCTCTTAAACAAGACTTTTCAAGCATTGCACTTAATTCAGAGCAGCTAACAGAAGCCTGAGCAGAAAAAAACCAGAAGCAAACAGATTACACAGACCTGTCAAGGCAACTTTATTTTCAATGCTGCCATATGTACAGGACATCCAGAGAATTGAAATTGCATTTCCCTCTTATCCCTGGTGCAAACAGCAATAAACATGGAACATAAAATATAAGTAAAAAAATATAAAAATATATACAAGCTAAAAAGACATCCAAGAAAAGACAGTGGCAAATCTGTAAGATATAAATAGTATAAATATGGCAAATATGGCGGTATGAACAGAATGAACAATATAAACAAAGACAACAGTCAACCTGTGCCAATGAGTCTGAAACCCACTTACAGCAGCATGAAATGGAAATACATTAGTGACGAGGATGAATAGGTATATTTAAAAAAAAAAAATAAGAAAATGGTAACACCTTCATAATGGATTATGTCATTTTAAAAAAGCAAATACAATTAGCAAGATGATGATTCATACAATAAAAATCAAACTGATTGGTGTAACATTAAAGTGACAGATCATGTTAGGGTTAAGTAAGTGTGTCACTGACTCAAGGACTGACTCCCTGCTCCCTTGCGCCTTTATGTAAAACAACCAATATACAACTTGTGGAAAACAATGACGACATAATCCCAACTCTCTCTTGCGCCTCCTCTTTTGGAGATAGTTTGGTCTGTTTGCTTTACAATAACTTTTATTTTCTTTCCACTACAGCACCACATACAGTCCTGGCATATGTACTAAAGAGTTTAGTCATTTTGGGAGTTGTGTGTGGCTGAAGACATTTACTGAAAAGATGTCGTGTTTACAGAAAACTGTTTTTTTTTTTAAAGGAAAAAATGATTTTTTTACTTCTTTTGTTAATATACCACTTCTCCACTGTGTGGCCTCGTCAGTACTTCAATACAATTTGAAAAACCTAAAATATTCCTTCAACCACAAAACAAGATCTTATGTGTTTTATTTATCGCAATCACAACCTAAAATAATGATAAAAACACAGTTAATGTGGCAGAAAGTCACTAGTCACATTCATTTCATTTAACTCTTACTGGCACATCCTTGGTATATTGCTGTGGAAATAATACAAAACTCTTTATATGGACAAACTTCAGGTTTCAAAAATGATGTGTTCTATGTCTTATGTGTTGTTATGTTATGATTCATTTTATCTCACATATTTTTCTTTAAAAAAAATAGGAGTAGTGATAATTATGCAGAATTCACAAAATAGACAGTTTTACTTTTATTTTTCTTCATAAAAATGAGCCAAGCAAACTTTGAACTGTGACATGTTTCCAAATTTCACAAATTATATCAGATTTCTTTTTTAATTTTTACTGCTTTTTGCTCAGGTGTGTTTATATACTTGGTGAAAATTTTAAAGAAAATTCATCAGATTGCCTAGGATGTACTGAAAACAAAGACACTTCATATTGCACATTCTTATAGCCTCTGTATATATGTTTTGACATACAGGAAAAAAGCTGCCTAAATGCTCTGTGTTCTAAGGATTAATTATTAGAACAAGTTAATATTTAACCAAATTTTATGTCTGTAACTATTTGATATTACATAACATTTCATAAAGTGTAGAAATACTGATATCAGTATTAGGTGCAGCAGTTAGTGCTGGTGCCTATGCAAACAAGGGCCTTGCTACAGGGAGTTTTCTCCAGGTTCACCAGTTACCTCCCACAGTCCAAAAAATATGTAGAATTTAAATGGACACAAAATTGACCGTACAGTAGGTGTGAGTGTGGGTGAGTGGTTATTTGTCTCTGTGTGGCCTTGTAATCGACTGGTGACCTGTCCAGGCTGTACCCTGCTTTTTGGGCTATGTCGGCTGGGATTGGCACCAGCGGCATTAGCAGCATATGATGAATTAATGATAATGTTTTACTACCAACACTATCCTACCAATATGCTTTTTCAATGTTCCCTAAGCTCTTGTTTTTACTGCCAAAAGGGGCCCGTGCTTGTTCTACCCAATGAAATAAATTCCAAATGCAACACTGTTCAAAGCTCAGAGTTCAAATCCAAGGTCCAGCCAACCACATACCTCTGCCGTTTGTTTAACAGGGGGGTGAACAAGTAAAATGTAGCCATTTTAAAAAGGCATCTGCAGGATCAACACATGAATGGATCTATTTGTGGAATTTAAATATGATTAAGATGCTTTGTATTTATATTGGTTGGTTTTTTTTGTTGTTTTTTTGATACAAGGCACAAAAAACATCTTTATATTTTGACATTTCAAAATAAAAAAGTGAGAAAATTAGCTGCATAATTGCTGTTTTAATCAAACAGATCTTAAATGAAGACGCAAAAAACTAGAGAAAGCACCTGGATAGTGGAAACAGTTCCAATACAGTCAAGTTGGTTCGTAATTTTAATTGTTTAATTTAAGATAAATCTAGATTCGGATCAACAACAAAACCTTATATTTCTTGCTTAGGTCACAATCTAGTACATCCTCAGAAAATTTAAAAATAAAGTATCCATTATTTTTTAAGTTTTGCTGCTCACAACCAGAGATAAACAAACAGGCAAAAACATCACCACCACAGAAGCAACATGGCACTTCTAAAAGTAACAAGCAATGTAAAGTGAATAAGCTGAGGTGATCAAGGACACCATGCTGTGGGACCAACCACTCTACCAACTGTCAGCCTAAAAAAAAAACACATTGTGAAACTTAACATGAGTCTTCTAGGGTGGAGTGACACCATAGGACGTAACGCTTGACCTGTTGCAACTGAGGCTACTTCCTCTGTATCTAAACTCCACTATAGAGGTCCTCTTTTGAAATGCTAAAGTGAGTAATATCACACAAAGCAATGTTACTACATTTCTACACCAAAAGAGAGACATCGACAGTTATTGTTTTAAATATGATTAAAATAAATACATTATCACCAACATGCAAACATGGACACACTTGTATGTCAGTGTGACATAAGTATGAAGTGTTTGTTGGCCAAATGGAAGGGGAACTAGGCTTGCAAGTGGAGGGCTGCCAGTTCGAATCCTGCAAAACATCAAGAGATGAGATTCCCCTGAGCAAAGCACCAATCCCTGATGTTTCCCGGGTATAAGAGCAGTTTGTCTGTGTTTCACTACTTCTGGATGGGTTAAATGCACAGGTAAAATTCACTAATTAGTGTGTATGTGTGAAAATAAAACTCATTCTACAGTGTTAATGAACTACATCTCAATTTTCTTGTTTTAGCTCTTCCCTGTCTATATACACACTACCAGTCAAAAGTTTGGACACACCTTTTCATTTAATGTGGTCCAATGGTGTGGTGGTATATATTTTATGAATTCAAATCTTCAGAATCAGCACAGATACCACATAAAACTGAAATTTCCATAACATGCAGTACATTTAAGATATAAAGGCAAATGCATTATCTAACTGTACAAAGGGGCAGTATGTTCATTCAAAGCAGGTAACAGAATATAGCCATGGCCTACAGACAAATTTATAAGTCTGCAGCCGAGGCTGAGGATGACGTCTCTCTGCTAGTCCAACTATTAAACTTTCAATTTATAATGAAATACGGTGTACTGGTTGTTTGGGGATGTTGTTAAGTGGTTGTGGTTTGCAGTTTTATTACCCTTCTGTTCCAAGGAACTGACTAAACCTGCTTTGTTTCTCCTCTTATCGCTCACCTGTGCCACGCTATCAGATTATTCAATTGTTGAAGGCCAACAAAGCTATCTCAGTCTGTTCAAGGAGCTAGCAGAGGTGGATTACTGCGGCAGGTGGAGCACAGAAGAGAGGCCTACATTCCTTCTGAAGCTTGGTCATGTTGTGACAACACCCAACACTGAGCACAGGGTAGTGGGGCAGTGGGCTGGGATCCTAAGAAGTGTTGTTACCACACTAGTGATGCACTTCTAATAACAAGGCAACTGAACAAGAAGACAAGACAAACACAGATATCAGTCTTGTGCATGTTTACTCATTACATAAAGCAAACACAGACTTGTCACCAGTTGCAGAGGCGGTAGATAAGGGAAAAACTGTCTAAATTGTTTTTTCTAACACTGTGACATTTATAGGTTCTGTTGTTTTAGTGCATGACAGGATGTCTTCGGCAATGTTTGCACACCCACCTCTAAATGAATGCTTTATTGTTCCTTAATAACCTATACTGTCTCCTTTATAACTTTTTTTTTTTTTTTTTTTTTAAATTAAACCTTTATCTAGCCAGGAATTAAACGCAATGAGATTAAAATCTCTTTTGCCATGGCCAAGACAGGCAGTAGAACATACAGGTAAAGACACAGATACAACAAGTTAAATCATACAGCATTCATAAACATAATAAAATAGACATAAAATCAACTTAAAATATATAAAGTACAGGGTGTCGTGAAGGCTGTTGAGGTGACAAAAGATAAACAAAACCAGGACTACGCCTCGTCTAGTGTCAAATGTCTTGCATCATATGAAATACTTGCAGAGCTTGCCAACATTTTTATAAAACTACAAATGGGACAAGAGAACAGAGAGGGAAAAAACAAAATGAGCTTCAGAATGCAGACAAGGTAATGACTAATCTTGCTAACATTTGCATTACTTTCAAAACAAAAGCATTTCCTCTTAAATGACTTTCATAGCAGCCTTGAAAGCAACGTGATTGCAATTCCTGCAACTGAGTACAAAATAGATATGGGCTGCTCTGAATACTGTTCTTAGCAAATGTAAAACATGTCCAATATCTTGATACTTGTTCTTCAATTAAATGTTTCTAAATGATTTAATTAACTTTATTGTCTGGGCTTACATGCCTGGCTCCTTCATGCTGACGTGTCCCTGAGTGAGACACTTTACCCCAATTTGCTCCTGGTAGCTGTGCGAAGTGCTTGATAATATGTGTGACAGATGTGTGAAAGAAAAAAATGCTGTATACACAGTCTGCGGGTGGGCTGAACTGTTCATAGGATGACTAAGAAGGAGTAATGCCAGGGCAATGAAACTAGAATTAAACTTAACCTTTCATGATGATGTAACTGTAGTAGTAATGCGGACTCTACATCGGTCTGTCGTGGTGAAGAAAGAGCTGAGCCGAGAGGCGAAGCTCTCGATTTACCGGTCGATCTACGTTCCTACCCTCACCTATGGTCATGAGCTGTGGGTAATGACCGAAAGAACGAGATCGCGAATACAAGCGGCCGAAATGAGTTTTCTCCGCAGGGTGTCTGGGCTCTCCCTTAGAGATAGGGTGAGAAGCGCGGTCATCCGGGAGGGGCTCAGAGTAGAACCGCTACTTCTCCGCATTGAGAGGAGCCAGATGAGGTGGCTCGGGCATCTGGTTAGGATGCCTCCTGGACGCCTCCCTGGTGAGGTGTTCCGGGCATGTCCCAGTGGGAGGAGGCCCCGGGGACGACCCAGGACTCGCTGGAGAGACTATGTCTCTCGGCTGGCCTGGGAACGCCTCGGGATTCCCCCAGAAGAGCTAGAAGAAGTGGCCGGGGAAAGGGAAGTCTGGGCTTCTCTGCTTAAGCTGCTGCCCCCGCGACCCGACCTCGGATAAGCGGCAGAAAATGGATGGATGGATGGATGGATGGTAACTGTATTGTTTTCTTCCAGTTTAAGCCACATTTGATGGGTAATTGAGGACTTGATATTAGTACTGCAGACATTTTGTGAACTTGTGCAAAAATTTGGCATGTTGTGTTACCAAACATTTGCAATAAAAAGGGTTAGGCCCCAAGGACATTCATGCTGACATGGTTACTACATTAGAGAAAATTATGTTCCAGCTTAATGAACCGTGCAGTTGTAAGCAGGTGAATTCAAGAGAGGTAGGGAGCTCCAAGATCCTGCCACAGCCACCACCCAAGAACACATTGATGGTTTTCACCACATGTGTTGGATGACAGACATTTGGCTGTTAAGTGCACAGACACTGCTGTAAGGATATACTGTGAAGGAGTAGAAAACATTTTGCACAAATGAACTTCAAGGCTTGGTGCCACAGCTGTAAAACTTTCGAAGCAGATCCAGCTACTTTTGTTTTTAATGTTTCCTAACCTAAGATAAGTGTTGAGTCCACCAATTCGAGGCAGAAATAAACCTCTTAGATGCACTGTATTCCTCTGGAGATTTGCCTCTTCTGCTTCAGTCTACATTCACAATACTATATTTATATTGTTCATAAGTAACACAATATAGGATTTTCCCTTGGGTTTCCCTCACAGTTGATAAACGGTAGTGTTTGTTACAACAGACATAACATTGTTGACAAGCCAACGGTACCAGTGAACTCTGAAGAAGGACCTCTACAGGACAGAACAGTCCTAGATTAACTCAGATCCTACTTGGTGGAGTGGCATTATTTTGTGACCATGGGAAGTTATAGATCTGATCAAATGGCTGTGACATGAGGAATCCTTCGCATGGGTCAATTTTTGGATCCTTCTGCTTAGGGTATATATATGCTGCCTTTGGATCAAGTTTTGCAGAAAGCTAACACTGACTATTATAACACGCAGATATATCTGGTACTGTCCCACTGACAGTCAAACTGAGTCATTGTGTCACTGTTTAGAGGAAGTAAATAATTAGATGAACCAAACTTTTCTTCAATTAAATCAGGAGAAAACAGAGGTAATTGCTTTGAGCAACACAGAGGACTGCTGTCCGAAGTTTCTACAAACCAAAGACCAAGTCCATAACTTTGATGTGCTAATAAACTCAGATCTGACCATCAGCAGTCATATGAAAACAATAACCAATAAAAGCCTTCTATCAGCTTAAATATATATCCAGAGTCAAAGGTTTCATGTCCCAAACGATCGGAAGAAGCTCATTCATGCTTTCATCTCCAGTGGGCTCGACTATGGAAAGGGTCTTCTGACAGGACACCCCACAAAGAGGATTAAACAGCTCCAACTCAATGATAACGCTGCAGCTCGAGTTTTAACCAGAACAAAAAGATCAGAGCATATTACTCCGCTTTACACTAGCTTCCAGTCAGTAATAGAATAGACTTTGAAGTTCTGCTGCTAGTCTACACATCTCAAAAAGATAAAAAGCTCTAAACATAGATAACAAGCAAAGTATTTACACTATCTAGTCCAACGGTAACTGGACTAGGTCTGCCGCAGTCAAATATCCCTCCACTAATGGAGTGAAAGCAGTGTTTTTAAACTTTACTGTTCTCAGAGCACTCAAACACCAGCGTAGTATGGAATTTATTCAGTTTCAAATAAAAATATAATGTGGATGATGTAGCCAATTTTAGTCAGATTTTCTTTGCAAGTTAAAAGAATAAGTGGATTTTCTGTGCTTTTTTATTTTTGTATACCAGTGGTAATGGTATAGCAGTAGTAGTAGTAGTAGTAGTTAGGGACTTAAAATTTCAAAAGCATATTTGGGCATGTCCAGTCACTTTGAACATGTTTGTCTTTGGTAGTTAGCTTTAAGTATATGTCAGGACACAGAGCAGAAAGAGAGAGACCTCTAAACTGTCAAAGGTCCTAAGGTTTAGCTCACTGCTGATTTCTGTATTTAACACAAAGTTGAGTACTGCTGAGAACGATGATTATCTGTGTGCTATGTGAGCAAATATGCAGCCAGAATTAATCTGGGGCTAGGTTGAAAAGAAAGGATAAATGAACATGTACACATTTATGTGTAAGAAAAATATGATATATTGATTGGTCTGATTAGTACTATAATGAACTGTATGTCATGTTGGTTCCAGGTTCAATGGAATTTCCTATTTTCCATTCATGAAGGCTTTGATCACTCCTTCATAATTCTTCATACTCATTAGATTAATGAACACATATAACATAATGAGTGAACAGGGTGGTGCAATGTAATACACATAAATAAGGCTAGGATGAGCGGCTGTTATCTTTGTAAAGTGTCCAGTTTATTTTGTTACTATTGCTGTATGGTGTACAGTATGTGTGCTTTGTGATATGTCTGCTGTGTGATTTTATTATTTCATTGTCATGTCACATTTTACATACAAAACTGGAGTTATAAATTATCAATTGCTATAAAGTCTTTATGCTCTGTCTTCGAACCATCTTAAACTGCATGGTCCTTATTTAAAAAATAAATAAATATGAGAAAATAAATATATTTAAGGTACAAATTTAAAAGAGTAACCATAACTTAAAAAAAACAACTAAATATAAAATTTAAAAAAAGAAGTGACACCTTTTTTAAGAATTTTATATATTTGTGTTAAATATGTACGTAAAATGTATAAAAGCAAAACACTTTTAAAAGTTAAAGCAAAATATAGACTTTATTACACTGTCAGACAGTATGCTATTAATGTGAGAGTTAGGCAACCTGGAAAAGTCCTGAAAGCACTGAGTGATGGCATAAGCTGTCGTTCAGCCAGTAAGACCCCATCTATCATGATAACTTAACATTTTCTAGCTGCTTGCATGAATATTCAAAACATCAGATACCGCTATAAGCTGGATGGATACTAGGACCCTTCACAGAAGCATTTATCGCTAGCTCCCAACAACCACAGGTCAGTGATCATAACTAACTGAAGACTTAAGCCCATGATGTTCAGTGGAAGCTTCAGCGGACTGTACAGTACATCTGAAGTTCTTCTAAATTCACACTACTGTTGGCGAATGAGTTTACAAAAGTACAAGGTGTGCACGGCTCTTTGCCTACTGACTGTGCCCTACCACTGTTTACCCACAACAGAGATCAGGACAAGCATTGGCAAAAGGCAGATTTAGAGACAGACAGGCTGTGTTTTTCTTCTTTGTATCATTACTGAAGGTCAGTTGTGGTACATGACACCAAACCTTATACCCATCCATAGATAAATGCCAACTCTGTCTCTATTTAGTATTTTTATATTCCTAATTTTATCTTGTTTTATTGCCAATTTTACTACTGTTTTGTACTTGCATTTCCATAATTTTATACTTTTGTGATTTTTTTTTTGTTTCTTTTGTTTTTCCTCACAGGCAAACCATGTTTATGAAGTTGGGCTATATAAAAAAAAGTGACATGACTAGACAATCTTACTTATTTTACCTATTCTTCCTTTATTGTACTTGTCACTTGTCTACTCCTGATGCTTACTAGTAAGTATGGATGTTGTAATCTTGGCCTCAAGTATCAGATCGGAGCTGACGTGGGCATATTTTAAGTGAGTGTGGATTTGCAAACTCCTGAATAATCTCTCCCTGAGCATTTACTCCAAACTGAAGGGTCTTCCACAAGAGCTGCGTGTCACTTCATTTAGTTCAGCTGCTGAGTGTAGCAGGGCTTGATTTGGTTCAGACTTGTGGCATATCTTTCATATTACCAATGTTGGATATCATTTTCAATACAATGCTTTGTTTTGATCTGCTCTGGTTTTCGCTCTTTTCTAACTTGAGTTTGGCTCTATCCACAAGAAAAAAGAACAAAGCCTAAACTATAGTTTCCCTTACACCGCATAATTTCAAGAAATGATTTCATCCACGTGAAACCACCAAAAATTACTCTTAATGCTGTAGTTAATATTACAGGCCTATATGTGGCACCGTAACACTGCTACAGGTAAACACTAAACTGGAGAATCTTCATTCAAGTAAGCATACATTATAATGTATACAATCACAGAAATGGAGACAGAATGAACACAGCGACAAAGGAAAGAAAATAAAAGTTATAAAGAGAACAGATCAAACACAAGAAGACGACGAGAGAGGGATGGACTATGACATCATTTTCTCAAAGCACCTTATTGGTTGTCTACAAGAAAACGCAAGGGTGGTGTTTTGAGATTTATGAATGATACAATAAATAAGCGAATTGTAGACTCTTTTGTGTGGATAGTGATCTAGCTTACAAAAACGCTCTTTAGTGTTTCAAGAAAACAAATGTAAACAATCTGTACAACAAACATGTACAATGATTTCACCATTTTGCTCTCAGTTTAACAAACACAGCAATTGTTCAACTTCATATGAGACTCCATATGATTTTGATAATTTATCCCACTCCCAACCTGGGCTCGTACCTCTGGTCACCCTGCCCTCAGCAGGAATGAGTAAACTACTCCCATCAATTTGTCTGCTTTAATCGGCTTCAATGACATTCCCTTGGACATTCTCACACAGACAAGATTCTGGTATTATGCCAAAGGGCACAAAGGAAGGCACTCAGCAGTTGGAGTTTGCTGTGTAAACTTACTGTAATTAATGCTTCAAATTAAACGTGTCTAATTTTGTGATGTTGGTGTTTGAAATAGGAAACAGTGGATCAGCAGCTCCTGTGTTGAGCTACAAATGCTTATTTTCTCTATTCATTTTGGTGCAGGGAGTGAGCAACTCATAAAGCAATAAATTGTTTATGTTTCCTGCCGGTAAAAGTGATTTAACAGTGAGAGAAAGTGACTTAAATATTCTGAGGATGTCATGGATTAAAGAGTAAGTGTTCATGCCTCAAGCTGATTCCTGGTGTAGGGGCATGCACAGTGCAGTCAGTACTTAAAATGGCCTCTACCACACAACAGAATGCTATACGATCTTTTTCATTCTCTTAATGCTGGTGAGTGACATTGCAAGAGAGAGGAGGGATGATGGAATAATAATTTTCCCAAAGTGCCACACTGGTTGGCTACATGAAAACACAAGGGTGGCATTTTGAGATTTTCCCACTCTGAGAAACGTCTTCTAAACATAGCATGAATGAAAAACCTTATAAGGATTCACTCAGTATCCCTTCAAAAGCAGTACAAAATTAAAAAAAAACATGTTAAAAGCTGTTCATGTGATCTACTGTTGACCAAAAGGTCATAGCTGGCATTAGGATTTTATATATTAGAAAGACTGCAATGGTTTAGAATTGTTACCTAGCTGTTAAATAGATGTAGTGTATGAATCTGAACCATGCTTATCAAATATTTATGATATTCATTTCAAATGATCAACAAGTAATGTTTAAGCAAGGCAAAAGAGCAACATGGCACATTCAGACGGACATGCTATACTATTGCTCCTCCTATAAAAGCAGAACTTCACTTCCTTTTCTTATTATTTTGTAAGGAGGGCTGTGATACTATAACCACCAGCTGTCAAATGTGGTCAAGGATATTTTTAAACTTTTAACAGTTTGAGGTCACGACTACAGAAACACAATGTGCTTTACCTAAATCTCACAGGTTTGTTTTTTAAGGAGAGGCCATGCCTGCCTGTGCATCTGCAGCTGTAACTGATAATAGGAAACACTGTCCAAGGCCAATCCCATGAGGGAGAAGACAGAAAACAGACAGCTTTTTGTCACAACATCTGGACAGGGAGGGTGTGAAATGTCAACAAGACAATAATAGTCCTGAAGCCTGCAAAAGCTTTCTTGTTGTCCTTCCAAGTAGTCAATGGTCAACATTAGTAAAACTATGCAAACAAAACTCTCTCTCTCTACACTGTGTGTGTGGTGAAACCTGACCATGGTAATGTGACTCTGAGTTACAGCTGGAGGCCAAAAGCCAGACCTTTCACTGGGTGGTAAAAAAAATGAATGGATATGCAACAAATACGGCTGCACAGTTGGTGTAGTGGTTAGCACTCTTGCTGGAACAAGGGCCTTTCTGCATGGAATTTGCATGTTCGCCTTGTGTGTGTGCGTGGGTCTTCTCCGGGTTCCCCTTTGGTAAACCTCAGTTGTTTTAAACATGCTTGATAAATAAAATTAGAATAGAGATTATTTGAAACAGTGCTACCAAGAGTCAGTCACGTTTGCAGTAGTCAAATGTAACTACTGTGTATGTGAATAAAGCCACACTGATAGAGTGGTGAGTGGAGACAGCACCGGAGACAGAGGGCCTAGGTAGCTGGGACAGTGACCCTTTAAACAAGGACCCTGAACCCTGTATCCAAACTCACACTGTTTTAATCTTTCAGTGGGGTTATCAAATAGTTTTTTAAGCAGCA
Source organism: Brachirus orientalis (assembly GCA_016785285.1). Classification (NCBI taxonomy): domain Eukaryota; kingdom Metazoa; phylum Chordata; class Actinopteri; order Pleuronectiformes; family Soleidae; genus Brachirus; species Brachirus orientalis. The sequence goes on from JAFBJR010000616.1 coordinate 251,044, forward strand.
AGGCAATGCAACTTTTCACAGAGCATAATATACAGTATGAAACCTAAGAGAATTGGCTAATATCTTAGTGACATAATAATGATTAAAAACAGCAACACTCTAGCAACAAAAACATGGGAGAAAGTTTTTTTCCCCCCAACTTCAACAAGCCCAGTGTTTCATTAATCCTCTCCCTTGGCCAAAGTTATTAAGTTACTAAGTTCATTCTTTACTGGTTAGATATCATGTAGCAGTGAGTCACATAATCTACAGGTTTCATTGCTATAGTATTAGACCTGTATAGAGCCTAATCATTTTTAAATGGTTAGCTATAATCTATTTTTGTTTTATTAAAGCTATTTCAAAAATAGTTGAGATGCTATTTCACATCATAACTCAATGTATCTTATAGCGGAGGTATTTTTGTCACTGCACAAATCTCACTTTTCAAATTTCTACACTGTATTTTTTGTATGGATAATAGGGTCAAAGCAGAATTATATAGAATGAACATAATAATGAATGTGGGAGAAAATTCTGGGTATTAGAAACCAGAATGAATCCAAGTTAAGTCCGTTTTAATTGGAATGTCCTCTCCACTTTATGTTGTGATTGTCTTCCGTTTGTGTTTAACAGTGGTTTAATGGCACAAATATGTCACATCATTATTCATAATCCCAGCAGCCATCATGATCTAACACCAAGGAGGGAGGGAGAAAGAGGGTGACATAAACCACAAGGGCAGTCAAACTGGAAATACAAGTGGGTGTTGCCAAAATGTGCTTGCGTGTCTGAGTGTGTAAGCATGTGAGTGTATTTACAGCAAACTTTCGCCGAGAGACTATCCATTCACAGAAATGACCACTGAAGAACAACAAGTATATGACTAAATGGCCCTGTTCGTAAAGTGAGCTCAAACACTTGCATCATTATACACTATTCAGATTTAAGGGAAGTGTGAAAAAATCCCACATACCCTCCTCCTTATAGAATAGTGAGGTAATCTTGATGTGTGGGTTTGGAATCTACCCTTTAGCTCTTTGTACATGATGTTTTCATAGATAGCAGTGTTGTAAATCTTGTACTTTCTTTGAGTTAGAAGAGTTAAAAGAATCTTATCTCCAATCATGAATACCAGAGTTGTCAGGGTGGAGGTGTAGACATTTTTAATTAAAACAAATACTGCACTGACATATGGATTTAAATTAACAACTATTTTCTTAATGTCAAGATTTTGCTCGACTGGGGATGAAGTATTGTTGCTTCAGTGCGGGAATGTCAAACATGCACAGAAGTCATATTGCCCCTCAAGAAACTCAACAACAGCTCTCCATTCCAGACAGCAACCAGGGAGGGACCGGAAGTGAACACACCACTGTGATCTTCACGCAGAGCACTGACTGATATGCCACTTTCATACAGTATCACACAAATGCAGGTACACTCTCTCCTTCTGCATATACTTAACATACTGTATAGCTTGTGACTATGGGTTTTTAAGCTCAAGTGAAACAAGAGACAGGATGATACAATTAAAAGAAAAAAACATACACAATCTAGAGAAGGCAGTTTTTTTCTTTTACTTTTAAATATGTGGAAGTTATGGGATTCATTACATACACTGTCAGATTCCCTGTACAGACCTTTAGTTACCACATTATCTCCAAAGTCATAAATAAGGGCTTCTGTGATTGTGGTGTGCAGGACCTCATAGAGCTCAGAAGCTTTGGTCAGACACACAGCCGTATATTGTAATAAGATAGAAGAAGAAAGGACAGGTGGCCTGGTGGTCAGGTGCCAGGCTGCCTGACTGTCTTAGACCTAAGCTGAGACCTGTAGTGTGTCTACTACTACGCTGCTATTGTCTCCACATTCTCCTTGAAACAGTAATTAACAAATAAACAGAAATCCATTTAACCTATAACAGATAAGGTGTCATACCAGAAGAAGGTCTTGATATTTGGAGACTACAGTGAGGGCACAAACCATATTTCCTGTTTGAAAGAAAAACCCAACAGGATGTGTATAACAGAAACAAATCTCACCTTAAAGTCTTATTTATAACTTTCAACACTATATAACCAATTGTAAATTGAATATAAAAGAAATCACAGCCAATGAAATGGAACATAGTTAATATGACTCTTACCTTGTAGCTGTTTAAACCGTCCTTCCAAGATATTAGAGTATTGCACCTGATTAACAAATGCTGCTGGAGACAAGCAGGGCTCTCTCTCCCTCTGATCCCACTCCATGTCCCTCTTTTTCCTGAATCTCTCCTAAATGCTCCTCTCAGATACTGAATGAATGGAAGTTTCAGTGCATAGCAAAATGGAGCCTTTCCAACTAGGATCAAAGGACTAGAAAGGATCTAATCGGTTAGAGGGTTGCTCCGCAGGTGAGATTTCTGTACATCCAGTAAGGCACAACACAACTTGAGAATATCACTGCCTGTTCTTCTCTTCATCTAATGTGTGTCCCACCTTATCCAATGAAAAAAAAAACAGCAATGAGGTTTTTTCTTCAAAGCATTTCAACCAAAACTGAAGAACAAAACATTCTCAAGTTTCACCACACTTGTGGCCAAAGTTAAAAAAAAAAAAATTCTTTTGGTTACACTCCCTCGCGGTTCAAGTAAAAAGAAGAGCGGCAATCCCTTCCCTCCAAACTTGAAATTCACACAGGCTGGAGCAGAGCACAGCAGGCTAACTGTGAGTAGTTGGGAAAGCTGTGTAAACAAAGCCTGCTGTGCTGTCTGAAAATGTGTCATTTGCATAAGGTGTGTTTGAGGGAGGAGCACAGAGAAAGAACATGGTAGGAGGATGAGAGGAAGGAGGAGGAGGAGTAGAGGTGGACTAAACCATTAGAGTTCTTTGCTGGCTGTAGCTTTGGGCAGATTATGTAACCCCACCCTAATTCCAGTGAGCAGTGGGGTGTGGCCTGCCAAGAAGGTAGATCAGAATAGTTCCCAGTCAGAATGTGAGGTCTTATCCTGTTGTCTCACTGCATGGTTCACTAATTATTCGATCAGAAAACGTTTAATTTCCTATCTCCTGGTAAGAGGCTCTGCCTTCACAGGGTGTTCAAAACAGGAAGGAAGTTGTTGCAAGAGCCTCAACAAAGCAAAAAACACTTTCCTGTCTCAATAATTGTACACGTCCACATGGTTTCCCCCACAAGTTGTTTTTTTTAATTTTTTTTATTTTAGCTTCATTACTTATAGAAGAGTATTGAAAACAACATCATTGGATGAGATACATGAGAGCCATGCTGCCCTGCTGAGCAGAGAGAGCAGAAATCAGGTGTTTCTCTGAGCCTTCACCTGCTGCTTTTATTCATTATTTTTTTATTTTTATTACTAGCTGAGGAAGGCCTGATCTGAGACAACAGAGCTCCACTGTCAACTGAGACAGAGCAGAAAGAGCGAGATGGGAGTCCTCCAGCTGATTTTGATGGAGAACAACCAAAGGTGTATGTCCCTCAATAGGTCCTGAAATATAAACAGATCTCAGTGACCAATGTGGGAGAGCAACTGAAAAAAATGCTGATTAAAGGTGACAAGTCAGTTTATTCTGCCTGTCTAGGAGTGGGAGGAAAGTCGACTGTGGGTCACGGTTGTGTGCTAAAGGCAAATGCACACATGTGCATAATGCCTGAGTGTGCAATAAGAATGTCAACAGAGAGAGAACTGAGGTCAGAGCCTTTCTTATGAGTGAATGGTCTGATCAGAGGAAACTAGTTAAAAGCCCTGGTTGTGTGTCTGATCCGTTTTTACCAATGTGGTGGGAGCATCTGGATGGGTGTTATTAGAGGACAAAATGCTGCAGGCCTTCGGTGACTGGGTGTTTATGGAGGGGGAGCTGGACTAATTGGATCCAAAGAGAACAGGCTTCCTTTTGAGGAGCAGAGACCATAAAATGATCACACACTGCAATACAAACTGACATGAGAGACTGGGTTTTCGGGGAAAGGAAAAGACAAATAAGGAAGAAAGGTAGGTAGGTAGAAAGATAAGTAGATACTCCAACAGGAAACTCAAGCATCAAGTAGCAGCTCAAGACACAACATACAGTTATGCTCATAAATTTGTTTACATACCTTGGCAGAATTTTTGGCCATCTTTCAGAGAATATGAATCATGATACAAAGACTTCTCTATAACTCATCAAATAAGTGTTTGCTCTTTTTAAATCATTATGACAATATAAAAAGATTAAATATTAAATTAATTTAAATGAATAAAAAAAAAAATCACAAATTCTGCCAGGGTATGTAAACTTATGAGCACAACTGTATATCAATGTTAGACATGTAAGTAGCAAAAATACTGTACTTCATATTAAAATTAGATATTTACAACATTAACAAATGAAAACAAAACTTGTTAAAAAATAAAAAAAATAAAATGTCTTGAGCAATGTGAATAAACAGACATTTACTTGGGTCCTAAATCTTAATACCAAAGAATTTGGCATGACTTTTGCCTAATGACCTTAGTATAAAACTAGTTTTACAGTGGTGATGACAAATTTGTTTGTCTGACATATATTCTATTGAGGCAGTTTACTCCATATATAAAACCCATCAGTCATTTAGTGATATAGTTAAATAAATATACAGTGAAGGATTAACACTGATAAAGACTATTGAAAAGAACCATGAGAAAGCCTGCCACAAGAGGATGTGGAGTGAATCTCTTGCATTTAGCAAAACTGGATTTAATGATAATTTACTGGGGTTTATTAATCTGTCATGGTTAATGAACCCAAAAGAGGAAAAAGGAAATACAGAAGCTGCTGAAGGACTAATTTCTGTCAGAGAGACAAATGTGTTGCTGAACATATTCATTTGTCCACACGCCTAGGCTCCCCCCAGGAGAAAGAGACGAAGAACATACTCTAAACACTGTCAGTATAAGAAGGGGAAACACCTGCAGTAAGAAGGATTGATTTTTCATTAAAATCGTAAAAATCATGATTTTTAAACATGAGAAAGAACATATAAGATACACTGTTATTGATGTTCTTGTAATTTATCTTAATAATATTGTGCTTTCATGAAACAGATGGTTTTCAAAGTGCAAAGGCCTTATTCTTGCACAATACATTTGTGTAGCTTGTTGAGTGGGAAGCCAATTTTTTCTAAAGGCAAATTAGCAAAGCTTGCCTTGCTACCTACACAGAGTAGCAGAGCAGATGAGCAGTTACTTATGCAAATGACTATGATCTTAACACAGGGTTGTTCACCTCAGCTGTGTATAGTAGCAGTCACTTCTGTCACACAAGGTTTTAACTAATCCAACATAGTGCAACTGCAAAGTATAGGGTGTAAACCAGGAAATGAGGTCACCATATTTCGGGGGTGGGGGTAAGAGTAGAGATGCTCTGACTGAGACCGAGAGCGTGAAATGTGAGAAAGCAGCGGCTTACAGGATGCAGAAGGTCATGCATGGCATGAAAAAAGGGGCAGGAGCTGGGCCTGCAGGCAAATAGTTGCTACAACATGCCAAAGAATGCATATTTCAAGCCTATACTTGTTCAGCTGAGAGGGTATCACAGTCATTCACACAAGCGCACTTGCACTCTCTTTTACTGCCCTCTACTGTGTTCTTTAATATGACAGCAACATGCATATACAGTCAGGTCCATAAATATTGGGACATCGACACAGTTCTAATCTTTTTGGCTCTATACACCACCACAATGGATTTGAAATAAAATGAACAAGATTCAATTTGAGGGTATTCATAGCCAAATCAGGTGAACGATGTAGGAATTACAACAGTTTGTATATGTGCCTCCCACTTTTTAAGGGACCAAAAGTAATGGGACAAATTAACAATCATAAATCAAACTTTCACTTTTTTTAATACTTGGTTGCAAATCCTTTGCAATCAATTACAGCCTGAAGTCTGGAATGCATAGACATCACCAGACGCTGGGTTTCATCCCTGGTGATGCTCTGTCAGGCCTCTACTGCAACAGTCTTCAGTTCCTGCTTGTTCTTGGGACATTTTCCCTTCAGATTTGTCTTCAGCAAGTGAAATCCATGCTCAATCGGATTCAGGTCAGGTGATTGACTTGGCCATTGCATAACATTCCACTTCTTTGCCTTAAAAAACTCTTTGGTTGCTTTCGCAGTATGCTTCAGATCATTGTTCATCTGCACTGTGAAGTGCCGTCCAATGAGTTCGGAAGCATTTGGCTGAATACGAGCAGATAATATTGCCCGAAACACTTCAGAATTCATCCTGCTGCTTTTTTCAGCAGTCACATCATCAATAAATACAAGGGAACCAGTTTCATTGGCAGCCATACATGCCCACACCATGACACTACCACCAACATGCTTCACTGATGAGGTGGTATGCTTTGGATCATGAGCAGTCCCTTTCCTTCTCCATACTCTTCTCTTCCCATCACTCTGGTACAAGTTGATCTTTGTCTCATCTGTCCATAGGATGTTGTTCCAGAACCGTGAAAGCTTTTTTAGATGTTGTTTGGTAAACTCTAATCTGGCCTTCCTGTTTTTGAGGCTCACCAATGGTTTACATCTTGCGGTGAACCTCTTCTCTTGATTGTTGACTTTGACACACACATACACCTACCTCCTGGAGAGTGTTCCTGATCTGGCCATTGTGAAGGGTGTTTTCTTCACCAGGGAAAGAATTCTTCAGTCATCCACCACAGTTGTTTTCCGTGGTCTTCCGTGTCTTTTGGTGTTGCTGAGCTCACCGGTGCGTTCTTTCTTTTTAAGAATGTTCAAAACAGTTGATTGGGCCACACCTAATGTTTTTGCTATCTCTCTAATGGGTTTGTTTTAATTTTTCAGCCTAATGATGGCTTGCTTTGCTGATAGTGACAGCTCTTTGGATCTCATGTTGAGAGTTGACAGCAACAGATTCCAAATGCAAATAGCACACTTGAAATGAACTCTAGACGTTTTGTCTGCTCCTTGTAAATAATGATAACGAGGGAATAACATACACATACAGAATTGGCTGAACAGCCAATTGTCCCATTACTTTTGGCCGCTTAAAAATTGGGAGGCACATATACAAATTTGTAATTCCTACACCGTTCACCTGATTTGGATGTAAATACCCTCAAATTAAAGCTGAAAGTCTGCAGTTAAAGCACCACAAATCCATTGTGGTGATGTATAGAGCCAAAAAAAAATTAGAATTGTGTCAATGTCCCATTATTTATGGACCTGACTGTATACCTGACTGTAACAATGAACAACTAAATCACATAATGGAACTCTTAATGAAGTAATGTAACATCCATGACTGGAAACCAAAATCACCAACCTGTCAAAGGCTGTATTCAAAGCCATGCACACAATGTGAATGGAAAGTAATGGAACAAGGTCTGAGTAGGTGTCCCAAGATACAGTTGTGTCATTAAATTATATTGCCTACTTTGATTGATTCATTATTTTAATTCACTATTGCTCCACACCAAGTAACAGCACAAAATAATTAAAAAAATATTCTCAAGAATTGACCTACTTTCTATTTGTTACAAATAGTTTAAAGTGCTCTCACAACACTGTTAAGAAAGCAAACTTCAGTCACAGATATGTGAAGGAAATGCACACCAGGCATGCCATATAAGAATATAATATAAGTCGAAGCTCTAGATACTTCTGTAAAAAAAGTTCTATATATTTAAGTGGGAACCAACAGAGCTGAAGGTCGCTGTACGGATGTTCTGGTATCAAATTACTAGTTTGGGAAACAAGCAGAAAAGCAAAATTTTCTCGGCATATTGTTCAAACACGCAGTCGGTTTAGTTACAGCTCACTCGTCTCTCTTCCTCTGTATCCATCATCGTTACATTTAGCCTCACAGCAGGAGTCTATTTTCTGTTCAGTCAGTCATTTTCTACTACTTTATAAACACTCCTCTTGTGTTTTTGTGTAGATAGAGAATACGCTATTTTTGGAAAATGATGATGCCATAGTCCCACCCATCTCTTGTGCTAGCATTAAAACTGTCCTTGTCTTCATTGTTGTTGTCATTATTTGGCAATGTAGCCAACTACTGTCAATGAAAAGTAATTAAAGCTAGCCTGAAAAGTCTTGAAGAAAAAAGATGTAGAAGATTAACAATGAAACTGTATGATAAATGAGGTTGTGTTCCAACTAAAGGGGAATCACACTCCTTAGTCTCCCTGGTAAGGTCTTTTCAGGGGTCCTGGAGAGGAAGGACCGTCGGATAATCGAATCTCGGATTCAGGAGGAGCAGTGTGGTTTTCGTCCTAGTCATGGAACAGTGGACCACCTCTACACTCTCGGCAGGGTCCTAGAGGGTGCATGGAAGTTCGCCCAACCAGTCTACATGTGCTTTGTGGTCTTGGAGAAGGCATTCGACCATGTCCCTCGGGGAGTGCTCTGGGAGTATGGGGTATCGGACCTTTGATAAGGGCCATTTGGTCCCAGTATGACCGGTGTCAGAGCCTGGTCCACATTGCCAGCAGTAAGTGGGATCCGTTCCCAGTGAGGGTTGGACTCCGCCAGGGCTGCCCTTAGTCATCAATCCTGTTCATAACTTACAACTTATGAACAGGATTTCTAGATGCAGCCAGGGTGTTGAAGGGGTCCGGTTCGGTGGGCTTAAGATTGGGTCTCTGCTTTTTACAGACGACGTGGTCCTGTTTGCTTCATCAGGCCATGATCTTCAGCTCTCACTGGACCGGTTCGCAGGCAGATGTGAAGCGGCTGGGATGAGAATCAGCACCTCTAAATCCGAGACCATGGTCCTAAGCCAGAAAAGGGAGGAGTGCTTTTTCCAGGTCGGGGATGAGATCCTGCTCCAAGTGGAGGAATTTAAGTATCTTGGGGACTTGTTCACGAGTGAGGGAAGAATGGAGCGGGAGATCGACAGGCGGATCGGTGCGGCATCTGCAGTAAAGCAGGGCAAACCAATTTCTCTCACACTCACACCTACGCTTAGAGTGTCAGTTCAATCTCTGCATGCTTTTGAACTGCAAGTGAAAAATGGAGAACCTGGAGAAAACAGACATACACAAGCAGGCTCCACACAGGAAGGCCCTCAGCCAAATGGGACTCAAACCTTCTTGCTGTGAGAGAACAGTGCTCGCCACTATGTTTTAACATAAATATAAGGTGTAAAGAGAAAAACTGCATGCTTTCACCAAACTATTGTATTAATATGTATATTTGATGTCAAGACTGCTAAGTTAAAATGTGCATTTATTCAGTCTTTTAATTTAAGTTTAAGGCTCAAATAATTATTCAATGAGCAAACCTCAGAAGAGAGACTAAATTCTGAATTCTAGTCTCTCCACCTCATTCTGTCACAGCTCTTTGCTCCTGGTGAATTGTCTTCGCAGCTCTGTGGCTTTGTCCTCCTTTCAGAGGTATTTCTGTCTTGTCCTATAAAGAGACACTTATGCCTTTTGGGAAAGACACAATTTAAATTTGTTCCATCATCTACAGAGCAAAATTAGATCTGAGCAAATGACCATTTGGGATTTTTGTCTGTGAATCTTTGTTAAACTTCTGTTGCACGTTTGTAATTTTAAACCAAATAAAAGTATATATTAATAGCTTGATAATTAGACACTGATTACTTATCTGTCGAACTCAGAAACATCAAAGGACTTGGAAGACCACGAAAGACAGGTAAAGTGAAGGATCGCAGAATTCTACTGATGGTGAAAAAAACCCTTTACAACATCCAACCAAGTGAAGAACACACTAAAGGAGGAAGAAGTGTCATTGTCAAAGTCTACAATCAAGAGACGCCTTCATAATTATAAATACAGAAGGTTTACAAAAAGGTGCAAACCCCTGATAATTCAATTAAATTTTATTTGTATAGCACCAAATCACAACATACATTATCTCAAGGCACTGTACATAGTACGGCCAAAACCCTTACAATATTACAGAAAGAAGAGAAACCCAACAGTTCACACAATGAGCAAACACTAGGCATCAGTGCAGAGAAAAAAAACTCCCTTTTAACAGGAAGAATCTCTGCCAGAACCAGATTCAAAGATGTGTGTTCATCTGCCTCGACCAGTTGGGGTGAGAGGAAAATGGGGGAGGAGAGGTAAAGAACAGAAAGGGGGGAGAAAGGAAAAAAGAGGGAGGTAAGGGAGAGACGGAGGAGAGAGACCAGGACCAGAAAATATACAGCACAATCAAGAACAGAAAGCCTGGATTAGAATTTGCTAGAAAATGTCTTTAAAAGCCTGAAAAGTTCTGGAAAAAGGTTCTCTGGACAGATGAAACAAAGATGAACTTGTACCAGAATGATTACTTTCATCAGCCACTTAAATACATTATTTTTCATCCATGCCTAAATGCACCATGTCTTTGGCAACAAAGTAGATAACTGTGTATGTGATATCCCTGCTGTTTTGGTCGTATGGCAGGGCGCTAGACAGAGAAGATACTATGGTCTACTGTTGTGGTGCAGATATCACATTACTGTAAAGTCTTGCAGCATGTGTTCTCCAGGGGATGGTGCAGCTTCAGGTGTCTTCTTCTCTGTCTTCATCAGTAACACTAATACTCAAAGTTTTCTGTCACTGATTCTCTTTTGACTCTCTCTTAATCCTGATGTGTTGGTGAGAATGGCTGCAGTCATGAAAATATTACCACACATGCTCTCTCAGCTTGTCTTACACTGTGTGTGTCAACCTAAAAGCTGACATGACTGTTAGGTTATTCCAGCCACATGATTAGTTTAAAGCACAGTTTCTCATCATTGTCATTGGCTGTTTGAGTAGTCTGGATGAAACGTGGATGAAATGCATTCTATCAAAGTTACAGTATATCCAGAGTATCTTGTTTGTTTATCGATGCAGAGAATGTATATTATCATATTATTGCCCAACCCTATGTACACTTATATACATTTACAGTATGACAAAATTCTTTATTATCTATAATATACAATACCTGCAGATAAATGCAGAATATTAAATGTGCACCAGATAAAGCTGACACATTCTGAGATTGATGATAATGCTTCCAGTACATTTACTATCAAAATTATTTGGGAAAATGTGTTGTTATATATCATAAAATTGTCAAATGAAGTACAGTGTGTGTTTAACAAAATAACACAACTGTATCTTTAAGAAGATCCACTTCAAATATGTCCTTTGTGTAACATTGCAAATGAAGCTGCTTTGGCAAAATAACGCATTTGTCTTTATCTTTATCTCTAAAATCTTGTAGTGAGTAGCTACAATGAAGAGTTGCAGTCAACAAGCTACAAAAGTGAAATAACCACATCCACCCACTGTGAACCTGATTGGTCACAGAGTGATGGGAAAGGGTCATTTACTGTCTCACGTCTTTATTAAATTGACAGTTAGAGGCTTTCTAAGAGTCCATCAACAGAACCAGTGATGCTAGTGATAAAAGTTAGTCCAGAGCCTTGGGTGCTCCCTCTGGGAGATCCATAGAATAACTGCCATTACTACTGGTCTTTGAGAAAGGAGTGGCAGGTAAGTTTTTATTGTTGATTTCTGTTTTTTTACTTTCATTTCACATTCTCAGAATTCAACAAAATAGTTTAACTGACAGGTGAAATAAAAAAAAAAAGTACAATTAGGCTTATATTCATTCATACATACAGTCATCCCCTCCTGGCTCCATCAAATACACACATTCACACAAACAGTGTCAAACATCTGAGACCAACCATTTACAACTTCCACATTATTTCCAGTCACTTCATCGTCACACATTTCACTATTTTTCTTACAGCTTTTCCCACTCGAGTTTTTTTTTTTTTTTTTTTTTAACAAGATTTTTAAATATGTGCTGTAGCACAAGAAAGATAGACAGAGAAAGAGAGACAAAGGGGAGTGAGGATGGACTGACTGATTTAAAATATTTGTTGGTGCAGCTGATTTGTGCCCAATTTTCAATGTGCTTGATATTAATTATTTAGTTAAAATTTTCTAAAAAGCAGATATTATGGCATGCACCATTACAGTGGTATAATATGATACAATTATATACAGTATAGCACGTGGCTATTGTGGAACACAAGGCAGTGTTCTCCCTGTGTGCCCATGGGTTTTCTTTGGTTTCCTCTCACAGTCCAGAAATAAGCACCGTGTTTTTGAAAGAATGTGTGAATTTGATGGACTGGCGACCTGTCCACTGGTGTACCGCCCTGTGTCAGCTGGGACTGACTGCAGCAGGCCTCATTTGGAGGAAAAACCAGTAGACAATGAATGGATGAATGTGGCTATTAAGGTACAAGGGATTGTATCTCATATACTGTAGATGTAGCTCAATTTACACGGTATTGTATAGTATACTGTATATATGTCAGTCATCAGCTCTTATGTTTAAAAGATGCAAGGCAACTCCATACAAGCACATGGGTGTTGATGAGGTCTTAAGTGTAGCCTACCTGCAAGAGCCTTGATTCTTGAGCGTTCAAAGAGCCGTGCTGAACTGTTCTCATTATCCCAGTCAGTCTCTGCTGCCAGATCCCAACGGTTGTTGATGTCATTATACTGCTGCTGGATCTCCAAGCTGTCAAAGTCAGTTGGTGAGATGGTGCTCATGGTGTCCAGGCTGGAGGAAAACACATTCAACCTACAAGTTACACAAAAAAAAGACAAAACAAACATCCAAAGTCAATGAAAACAGAGAGAGGAAAAGACAACACATAATACCACAACATTATCAAGAGTTTTTCTTTTAATGTTTTGAAGATTCAGTTTAAAAACAGAGAATCTATTTCCTTTCCACAGATGCAACACTCACACTCTCCACAGAGCTTTTCAGCTGCACTCTAGTTTAAGTGACAGTCATATGCATTCATACTGATTTGCACAGCTGCCATAATGTGTAATGAGATTAAAAAACTGAGAAAAGTTCAGTAACTGTCATGAAGTTAGGTTAGCCAACCACTAATAGGGTTGTTCGATTTGATAAATATATGAGTTATCCATGATTGTCTCTGTCCATCACCTGTTGCTTTTTTGCGGCCGATATTTGTCACTATTGTGTCTCTATTTTTCCAATTTAATAATCTGATGAGTGCTCTGAGAGAGAGAGAGAGACACTGCACTTTCAATATGTGGTCCAACACTTACACACATGCCATGGCAGTCGGTCTCTCATTTTCAATCAATGGGCTTCAAAATATTTATATTTATAACTATACAGTATATTTACAACTCACACAGACATGTTTTTGCCTTGGCCTGCTAGAGGTGGGCTTAATATGATGATGAAAGAAAAGTGACATCTAGCAGCTTTTGTATGCATATCAGTTGTAACAAATGGCACTTTTCCACTACACAGTTCCATCAAGGCTTGGCACGACATGGCTCAACTCTACTCTTTTTTTTTTTTTTTTTTGCTTTCCACTAGCGATACTACCTGGTACAATTTTACTACATGCTCTAGGTTCCAAGGGAGCTGAGCCAACTATGTGTGATGTCTTGGCCCTCAACTCTACTCTTTTTTTTTTTTTTTTTGCTTTCCCACTAGCGATACTACCTGGTACAATTTTACTACATGCTCTAGGTTCCAAGGGAGCTGAGCCGACTATGTGTGATGTCTTGGCCACAGATTGCTGTCATTGGAAGAGTCATGAGCGCGATGTCCGATGCAGGAATCAAACCGAACAATGCCAAACTGTAGATCAGTTATATAAAGATTTAAAATCCTGCCAACATGTGTTAACACTATTAGATAGACATTGCTCCCAGAAAACTACAACAAGCACGTTTGTTGAAATGTTTACTGTCACTCTGCTCATTATCAAGATCACTCTCTGACTGGCGATAGCTCTATCCAATTGCAAAGAGGCATTTTCATCTACCTATGTTGGTCACACCTCTTGGTAGTGGGAAATGATGACAAGTTTTCCAGACAGACAGTCTGGTGTTAACCAGGCTAAGTATAAACTACAGTAAAGAGTAAAAAAAAAAGGCAGTAATGTAACAAGGAAGGTTTAATTCACATGTTTTGCAAAATCACTTTGCTCCAGCCAATGACATTTCTTATGCAACACCCAAAAACACAATACAGGGCATACATACAGTGCAAACATACACAGGGAAAGTTCAGGTATTTCAAGTGGAGGGTTGTGAGGTTCCAATGTGTAGGTGGTATGATACACACAGTATAAGCCCTCAGCACTCTGGTTGCTAGGAGAGCGAGAATGGAAGACTGGAGGACATTCACACAATATATGGCAGCAAGCAGGGCCAGAAATGAAAACCAAAACACAGTCAGGAATATTTTTAGCCGTTTCAAAATGTTGTAAAGCAGCACTTTACTTTATCACTATATTTTCAGCTGTTTGGACTCCACTACATGAGGGTCAGGGGGGGCACTGGCACCTAATCCCAGCTGACATAGGGCAAAAGATCATCACAGTATTAAGACAACAGTAGTTAGCAATTTTTTTAGTATTATCACGTCATTGTCAATTCATAGTGATTGAATAGAGTTATCTTTTGAGTGATGTTTTCATCATCTAAAGAAATACGCAGAAGTTTATTATATCGTATTCTAATAATCAGCAAGAATTTAAATTTCCAGTATGTTGAGAGACACTGGTCATTTTTGGTAGATATTATGTTAATGGAATATAAATAGCTTTGTGATTTGTTAATGAGGTGGCTAAAATTTGCATTGTTGTATTCTCTTTAAAGCTTCTGGAAATCAATAATGAATCCTAGATTGATAAGTTCTAAAATTGTCAGACCATGTATAAACCCTATCATTGGGAAATTGTTCTCTCCAAACATCTATCATTTTAAATTTTGCGAAAAGAGTTTCAGATGGCAATTTAAGATTCAATCATATAATTAAGAGCAAGATTTAAGTCACCGTCAAGCAATAACAAGGCATTAGAGTATTTGTCCAATTACAATATTAATTTGTTCTTTTATATTGTCATGTATATTGAATTATTGTCAAATCGTCATTTTCTAACTTAGTTACGTGTATCCATAAATATTAGTAACAATCAGAACAACTGTGTTAAGTATATAGTGACCTTTCACATCAATATTTGAGAGTAGAATATTACCTGCAAAGTTATTTTTCAGTATGCCTACACCTGCTGAGGGTTCTAACCCATGTGAAAGCCAGACATCATTATCCCACTGTGACCTCAAGAAGACTCACTCTACAGTCAAGGTGAAAAACAGACTTTGCAACAAAAAAAAATGAAGCTCTGTGCTTCCCACTGTCTCTTGATCCCCTGGCATTAAAAAATAACAAAAGAAAGACATTTAGAAACTAAAGTACATACAATACATAGCAGGTAGATTACTACGAACTGCCGCAAAAGACACCATTACTATGTGAAAATTCAGGTTGATACAGTCATAATGCCTCTTATATAAAGTAATACAGAGAAAAGAAAAGACCAATTAGAAATTTCTTCAACTAGGTGAAAGACTTGCAAGACTGCAGTATCATGCTGCACATTTGTTATGTAATGAAGAAGACATGGCAGAGAGAGAACGGAGAGGAGCTGCCCTCAGGACATTTTTCTAGTAATATTTGAAATTGATATCAGCCCTTAAAAACCTTAAACCAGTCGATCCCTCAATATAATAAAAATCCCTTTATTTGAACCAATAGACCATGTAAATTGTCCATGACCTTAACTCTTAAGTATGCCAACGTAGAGTTAAGTCAAAAAAGTTACACTGTTACTGGCAGATTAAAAAGTGGCTGGTAACAGAAATTAAGAGAAAAAGACAGAAAACTCCTCCACACTGCAGCTCGAACCATCAGCTCATTGGTAACCCAGAACTTGGTTGGAGCCTCAAAACACAAAAAAATGTGTCTGTGTGTGGGTGGTAGTACATTGTTTTAAGGCTGGATATTCTCTGCAATACAATAATCAAAAGTGAATTCACAAACCCTCTACAGTTCATGACCTTTTGAGCATCATATCAAATTACAAACCAAAGTATTCATAAAAAAAAACCTGATAATTTAATTATGCAGACTGGTCAATACTGAAGGCAGTATGGTGCTTCTACATAAAATAAAAGTTCTGTAATTTCAGCTTCTTAAATGAGAATACGTATACTAAAATGTATATTCTGGTTTCCTTGTTACTAGTATGTCACTTTCATGATTAATCGATTAGTTGTTTGGTCAACAACTGTCAGAAAATGTCATTTTGTTATTCAGTTTTAATGATTTATTTGCTATATGGAGCAAAGCAAAATGAAAATCTACACATTTTAGAAGCCACAAAAAAATAACCAGACCTTAATTTAATAATAAAAACTCAAAAAGATTAATCCAGTAATCAATTATTGATCAATTAATCATTGCAGCCCTAAAATAAATAACTGATGATGTCATAATTTTTTAGTTGCAGGAAAGACCACCATACTTTGACATGTAACTTTGTGCATGGACAAAACAACTAGATCAAACAACTTGAATAAGATAACAGATTAATCGATAATGAAAATTATTGTGAGCTGCAGCCCTAGCTAAGTGTAAGATTTTTATCATCCTAAATGACTGTTACATCACAAAAAAAGCAAGACCTACAAAACACTGAAGACCAGAGTGGAGGCAGGCTAGACAACAACTGGAGCAGGGAGGTCACATGAATCTGACAGTGGCCAATAGAGGGCAATCCTCCTCTCTCTGTGAATCTAAAGGCTCAGCTCAGGGTTTGTACTCATGGATCAGACAAACAATCCCCTGGCCTACTATGATACCACCTACTGTATTGATCCAACCTATTATACCCCCACCACTGCTGCCACCACCACCAACCCACCCACCCACACAGAGTTTCTAAAGCCACACATAGAAATGCACCCACTCATGATGTAACCACTTGAATTTGCATTTAGAATACAAAATGGATCGGTTGAACACTTAGATTAAAATTACTCTGGGTGACATTGGACAGCCTACTCCTGTCCAGCAAGAAACCACATCAGAGATAGAAAAGGTAAAACCTTTGCTTTGCTCTGCAGAGTTAAAAGGAATAACGAGACTTTTCTCAAGATATCAGATGTTAGTTAGCCCCAAAGCTAAGGCAATTCATCTTCCAACAGTGCTAGTGAATTCATAAAAAATAGACGCGGACAGGCAAACAGATGCGACACAAAAGTGGCTGAAATTAAAAAAATCTCTTTAAGTCTCTTTTTATTGATGACAGTAAGTCTTCAATATTGATATGCAGACTGCCACCTGCAGGTTGGGTCACCTCACTACTGTGGGTGAGACTCCGGGTTCCCACAGTGTAGGGATGTATCCGTTATCAGTGTCATGGTAAACCACAGTAAAATACTCCAATGGTAAAGGTTACCATATTTGTTTTTTATTTTAATTTAAAAGTATCCAACCTGTTTTTTCAATAAAGGGACGGGAGTTTTGTGATCAGTTGGTTACATCTTTAGTATGAAGCAACAGTAATTATGAATAATGACATTTTGTATTCTTTTCCACAGAGAGGGTCTGCTGGTCTACCACATTTAACCTCTGTAATGCAAACACTAAAGGAAGGATTTTAAAAATAACAGGCCTTTTATGCAGCCTTCTCAAAAATGACTTAGAAGTGGCCATTTCCTTCTTCATGCTTCATATGATAACATTCCAAATTGTGGTCAGGCTGATGAAGACTGCTTTGCATCTGGTGTAATATATTTAAAATGACCGTTTCTTTTATTTTTAAATTTGAATTACTTATTCAAGGTTTTTTACTGGGATTATTGCACTGTTTTGATAGCTTTTTATTTAATCTGTATTTAATACAGTTTAATACAGTTTTCTGGGTGCAGTTAATGTTTATTTTGCAAAATCTTCATACGCCATTATTTACTGCATGTACTGTTTATTTTGTAGTGTTTTGTTAAGGTCCTTCATTTTAATTCTACAACATATTTTAATATATAATTCATCTATTAAAAGGTCACATAGAATGGTCTTTTTGAACCAAAAATCCAGATTACTGATGTCTACTTAGATAAATTAAATAATATTTACGGTCAAAAACCTCATAGTCTCTTCGGATTAAACCAGTTTATTGCTGCTCTCTGCCAGCCCCTGAACAGGGACTCTGTTTCTGAGCTAATGCCCGCCCTCCAGAACAACGAGTCTCTTGTGATTGGCCAGCTACCAAGTGCATTCCCACTCGCTTGTGATTGGCCAGCTACCAGCTGACTGACTGATCCACGGTGCCAGGTTGAATGTTCACGCCCATGACCAGGAGTAGTGGTTGGGGGGAGGGTTCGCTGCACGGCAAATGTGCTAGTTACGTAACAAGACTCAACTTTTCAAAACCGCTTGCTCGAGCTTGGGTAAACAATGAAGCTCTTCTCTCTCAGAAGTGGCTGAAGTGTTTATTGTGGCACTAGTGATTTTTAGATACGGGAAGTACACAGGGACACACCAAAAAACATCAGACATTTGATTTTCCAGGGAATGTCCTCTTTAAAATATAAATCTTGGTGAAATTATCTTAATTTATCAGTATATCTGTGCAACCTTTTGAAGATATTTAAGAATACCATGGTATACTGTTAACCATGATCATTATGGTCACTAACACTGCGGTATGACATTTCAGTGCTTATCTGCTGCGTCTTTGTTCTTTACCTGCTGTGCACCGTGATGTTTTTCATTGAGTTTGACTTTGAAAAGCTTGCATCATACTTTTAAATACTTTCCTGTACTCAAACAAATGCCACAATTCTGCAGTATGAAGCAGGACCGGCACTGGGAGGCTCAATTTAGAGCGTCCATTTAATTAACATGAACGAGTTAAAAAGTTTGAGCATGTATCCAAAATATTTGTTCATACAGGTAGGTATTTTCAAAATGATTAACATTCTTACCTTTGAAAATGTGAATTAATGGTCTTTTAATTCAAGGAGAGTCTGTCTGTGTCCGGGTTACTTTGATGTTATGGCAACAGTTAGTGTCACTTTGATGTGCCGCTGCGCCATGCACGTGATGGTGAGTCAGTTGAAACTCAAGATGGTGCAGTACAGTACAGTACAAAGTGTTGCAGTACTTTGGTTTAATGGCTCACTACACATCAAAGTATAGTTTAAATTCCTTTGATGCAAAATGTGACATCACAAAATATGAAAGCAGCCTAATGCCACTCATCTTTGAAGTCAAGGAACGTTGGTCTGTCTGTCCGTCTGTTAATCGCCTCACTGTCCAATGGTGCGCTTGAAAAGCTTCAAACTTAGCAGGTGACTTACTGAGAAGACCAGAGTGTGTAGTGTGGTAGAAATAGAACACATAATGTCATTTATCGTTAAACAAGCGCATGCCCACAGACAGATGTGCCAATCGAGAGATAGGGCATGCAATCTAATATGCCATGCATGTGATTAGGACTGTGACTAACAAATATTTTCATATACGATTATTCTGTTGATTATTTTCTCGATTAATCGTTTGGTCCACAAAATGCCAGAAAATGTTGATCAGTTCCTATACTTCTAAATGATGTCTCAAGTGTCTTATTTTGTACACAAACCAAAATAAATCAGTTTCAATTATTTTTTTGTGCGAGTACTACACTAGTACTCTCGTTAAACAAGCGCATGCCCACAGACAGATGTGCCAATCGAGAGATAGGGCATGCAATCTAATATGCCATGCATGTGATTAGGACTGTGACTAACAAATATTTTCATATACGATTATTCTGTTGATTATTTTCTCGATTAATCGTACACTAGTACTCGCACAAAAAAATAATTGAAACTTATTTTATTGTCAAATAAATTGTCGCAAAGTCATTAAAATAATCATTTTGCATACATCTTTAACAACAAATCACAATATTATCTTAGATGATATATCTTGCCCACCTCTACATTAAACAAGTAACTGTATTGCGCTAAATTGTAATACGCAAGTTGTTCCATGATTACAAGAAAATTGGAATTGTATTTTAGCTCGGGTATCTAAATATGTGTCGTCATTCTCTACAGGAGAGATGAACATCACTAATACACATATAACCAACCAAAAAAAGGAGTGAAAATGAGGCACAGAGGAATTCCTCAACCAGAACATATCAGGCCATTCCTCACAGCAGAGAGACACCGGCTAAGAAAGCAGGGCAGTGGCAGTGGCAGCATCAGCTACAATGTAGACAAAGTTGCCACCTCTTTCTGTCACACTCTCTTCTCCTCCTCTCCCAGAGCTGCTTCCCTTCACCCAGCTGGCCTATTTGTCAATGCACTCATTAATTAGACAGGGACAGAAGAAAAGAGAAATGAAGACCACAATCAGTCCCCCCTGCAGTGAATTAGGCCTGTGCACATTAGCCATCCGCAAAGCTACCATGCCCTGGGGGAATAGATAGTACACACGCATACAGTCCACACGCACGCACGCACGCACAACACACACCCACACACACACACACCTCCCACTGATGCAGAACAAAAAAAAAATCTCAAAACCTTGCTATATAACTCTTACCAACAGTCTTACCTGGAGCAATAGTGATGAATGAATTACAACCACACACATATTAGGAAATCATGTGATATGCAATAACGTAACAATATATACATATCGCAAACCGTCGTTTGCGATATGTATATATATTGTCACCCATGTTGACATTGAGATGACGATAGATTTCAGGTATATTGTGCAGCCCTAGTATGAGCTGGTATTCAAAAAAATATAATAAAGTGTTAATATTGAATAAACCTACAACTAATGATTATTTGTTCATCAATTAATCTGTTAATTATTTACTCAATATACTTCAATTATATAAAAATTATCACAATTTACTTTCCAATTTACATATATAACTGTGTACATATCTTGATTTACAAGCTATATGTGGATATAAAACTGCACATAGGTTGATTCTCTGAACTCATGAAGTTTTCTTTTGTTTGTGCTGTAGTGACAATACACTGTAAATACACTCCAAAATAAAGTATCTGCTGTTTATGATCTGTATTACATGATTGTAAAATATACTTACTACCTTTTGGATTTTTAATGTTAAAATAAGGATATTTACGTGTGTTTGAAACAATGATATTGCCTATAAATATGATTAAATTCTGCTAACACACAAATAATTAGGCTTAAAATTAAAGAAGTATCAAGTAACTTTTGAGTGTAAATGTATTCAATATAATAAATGATGATTATCAATGTAACAGCCTTTAAAACCAGGAAATGTCATCACAGATGCCTTATCATAATATGACACGATCCAAAATCTACAACCATCTATGTTACAGATATAATACCAATATATTGCCAGTTGCCAGTCCAGTCCAACATGCAGCGCACAAAGCCTGTCCCACAAAACTGGCCCCATACAATGGAGGAGTCAGCAGAGTTGAGGCCAGTCTTTCCTGTTTGCAGAAATAAGCCAGCCAGAGGCGCACATATGTCAGAGGCCCCACCACAGGATGCTGATCCTGACCTGAATGCCCTACTCAATGGGACAGCAGAGGTCCTTTGTTGACCTGTAGCATCACATTCATCAAAATAAATCAAGCGGCCAGAACACCATCAGAGACAAACAGACACAGACATCTTACTTTAGGGCACCAGCTCTACATATGGCACAATGGGACATATAGTATAGCACATTTTCATCTCAAATAAAGAAGCAAGACATATAAAAAAACATATTACTATTACACCAAGTAATTCAATATTTCAAAGGATTAGTTAATTTCAAAATAATCTCATTGTTTTTAAATAGATAATTCTCATAAATAAGAAATTTGCAAATAGCCCTGTTCATATGTACATGAGAACCATGATGAGTAAATATTAGCAAAATTAAAAACAGCAACACACCTACTTTTGCTAGCTTAAAAAGAGTAGTAATAAATGATGTATGCTTGGAGACAGTGGCACTGTCCAAAAGACAGGAGATGGAGCCGAAGTTAACATAGCTGAACATGCTCAGATTTTCGTTGGGAGTCACCAGGATGAACAGGATTAAAAATAAGTATATTCAAGGGACAGCTCAGGTTGAATGGTTTGGAGATAAAGTAAGAGAGTCATGGTTGAGATGGTTTGGTCATGTGCAGAGGAGGCATAGTGATTATACTGGAAAAAGGATATTGAAGATGGAGCTGCCAGGCAGGAGGAAAAGACCACAAAGTTTCATGGATAGGTTGTGGATAGGTAGTGTTACAGAAGAGGACACAAGGGATAGACAAGATGGAGGCAGATATGATTCACTGTGGCGACCACTGAAGTAAGAAACCAAAAGAAGAGGCAGAAGATGACCTACTTGTGAAATTTTAAATCACTACTTTGTTGGTGAAGCAGTGCAGCTCTGATATGACAGGTAAGTGAGTACACATGTTTGTTAAAATCCAGCACCTTGGAGTCTCCCCTTGGGGCAGTCTACTTACCAACAGTAAAGGAAAATGGACAGAAAACTCCAGAAACGAGGGCTGAAGATGAAATTAGAAGATACAAGGTGGAACAACCTGAATGAAAATCCTCTGACCTGGCGGAGGTCAAATGAAAGGCAGTATCCACTGTTGGCTTGCCAGGCACAGTACTGCATATTGCATCAGAAATGGCGTTTTTAACTACAGGTGATACTGTCACTGCAAAAAGATGCTGCATTACCCCAGATCATGTCAATGAGATATTTTCGGAAACTGAGATATTTTCTGAAACGAAGCAGTCTAGAACATCACTGTTTTCCTAATGTAGCATATTTGCTGTCTACACGGAAATGCAAGGCTGGCGTTTTGATTTTCCCAGTCTGGAAGGTCTTT
Source organism: Brachirus orientalis (assembly GCA_016785285.1). Lineage (NCBI taxonomy): Eukaryota > Metazoa > Chordata > Actinopteri > Pleuronectiformes > Soleidae > Brachirus > Brachirus orientalis. Next base: position 273,783 of record JAFBJR010000616.1, read on the forward strand.
TCAAAACCACCCTATCAGGTCCCCTAAAATGCTGTTTCCATGTGGATGGAACGCCTCTCAGACAAAACAAAGTTTGCATATTCACCCAAACCTGTTTCCGTGTGGATGATGAAATCTATTAGGAAGGAGGGATAGGAAAAGCCGGAAAACTTTCAGCGCCGTAAAATGTTACTGTGGTTGGACTTCAGAGAATAAAGCACTGCACCGATTTTGAATCTGCATATAAATGAGGAGGATTGCTGAAGCAAATCTCTGTACGTGAGCGTGCATTGTGAACTCACCTATTATCACACATTATAGTTATAGCCATGTATTATCTTGTGGCCACAAGTTATTTTTTTAATCAAATGTCACCAGAGGGGCTCCGTAAAATGTGAAAAAAATTAAAAAAATAAATAAATAAAATAAAATGATGGATAAAAATAGACGATGAATATGATATGATGAATTTTTAAAACCCCATCCTTCAGAAATGATGGACAGCAAAAAAGTTTAACGCAACTGTCTTCCACGACCTCTGAGCTGTTCAGTAGGCGATCACACACCTTTGACAGCACAGCAGGTTTAACTACATCATATGTTAACCTCAGGTGTCTGTGCCTCGAATCCACGAAAGAGGTGACGTATGCCACTATGTCACTGCTGATATCTCCAGGTGCAAGTCACTGCTCAAGTGAAGCAGACACGGTGCAAATTATTTTCACTGCTGTTCAAACAAAGCACTGTGTTTTGCTCAGAGGTCAGGGTGGCAGTAATGCCAACTGTGGCACACACAGAAGAAGTAGTAGTGCCAGAAATACAATATCTGATGAGCTGATGTAGACACAATGGAAAGAAGGCAGCACGTATTGCAAAACAAAATAGGACAAAACAAAATGCAAAGGGAAAGAGAAAAGGAGAAAGTTATCCAAAGCTAGCAATACTGGTTGTTGGTGTCCCTTCAACATCCGCACTGTCAGAGCGACTGTTTTCTGCAGTGGGAAATATTGCACCAAAGCATAAGGCAAGCAGGACTTCTGAGCATGTTGCCACAGTATGCTTACTTTCCCTCATTTTAACTTCACACTCATTTAAACTCATTCACTCACTCTTACATGCATACACACTAGGGCTGTCAAAATTGCTCAAAAATGACGTTCGAATATTTACTCTAAATAAAACACATATATTCGAACTATTTGAACATCTGGTTGCGCATTTCTCAATGGGGCTCATTACATCAATAACAGGACAAATTAATACAAAGAGACATAACTACTTGTATAGGTAGTTTATTTAAACATATTTGACAATGTGTTACCTGCACAAAACAAGTCAATCAAATAATGGCCAAGACCGCTCACTTACTCGCACACACTCTCTCTCACTCCCTCTCACCCGCACCCTCATGCTCTCTGCCCATAACGGTTTTTAACCAACATGGAACGCTCGTTAAATAAAATGAGGCACACAATTCCGTGAACGAAAAAGGCCACATTTCATTCTTGGTGCTTGTATAAAACAGGGAAAAAAAACTGACTGCAATTTAATGCACTTACACCATCAGGTCTTATAGGCCTGAAGGCCTACAGGTTATTTGCTAAAAACACAAGATAGATAGAAAAGACGCATTCAGAGCGCACTGAAGATCCGCGGATGGAAAGATATTTCTTTGCCATCTGTGCGACATGAGGGTATCTCCCAGAGCCCAAAGTTTTCCACCACATAAGAGGATTTTGTTGAGCAGGTATTGGAGACTCTTGTTCATACATCAACATCTCTTTTTGAAGCAGCAGACTGATGTCCTTGTCTGGGCTGTCCATGCAATACGTGTCTCTGAAGAGACACCCCATAGCAGATAACGCGGTTTTCTCAGCGGGTTGCTGATCACGGGGTTTTCCGGCAGCGGCCTCACTGCCTGTGCCTCCTGCTACATTCACTTGTTTCATCTCCTCCAGAATAGCCACCTGCACCTGCCGTCTCTGCTCCTCTTTCAAATGAACGAGGCGATGAAAGCGTGGATCCAGGTAACTCGCTTTGTTAAGCAGCATAAATGCACCCTTTTCCTCACTATAACGCTTCTCCAGATCTGTGATGATCTTTGTCTTCATCTCTGACAATGCAGGTGGTTCTGGTTTGTCTGGCGTTCGCTTGTTCAGTTGAGCAAGCAGAACATGCATTAAAGGCAGTACAGCCGATGCTGTTGGATATTTGTCAGTTGACAGTGCTTCTGTTGCCACTTTAAAGGGTTTAAGGACCTCTTGCACCTGCAATAAATGAGTAAATATAATGCATTGATATTAGGACAGGTTTGCATTTGTCCAGCTTATTCACACAAAGTAAATTAGAGCCATATTCTACCTATTTAAAAAAAAATATTAGAACAGTTTTGCATTTGTCCAGCCTATTACAGTACATATTTAAGACACTATGCTCACCTTTTCCATTAGGAACCATTCGCCTGTGGTCAGCTCCATTCGTGACAGTTTTTTCTCGAAGATGACAGCAGACACAGCTGCTTGCTGCTCCGATGCACGGCAGATCATTTCATATGTGCTGTTCCATTGCGCCGGACAGTCGTTAATCAGCTTTTCAGTTGTCAGTCCCCTGGCTGTTTAGCTGTAGTTCCACACATTATGCCATGCTCATTTGGGTTCACATTTTCGAGATGTGACTTCATGTTGCTAGTTGTCGAGTGATATGCTAACTGTGTTTTACAAAGCTTACATACCACTTTATCTCTTGGACCCACAATTTTACCTTGTACTGACGAAAATCCGAAGTACTTCCATACATGGCTTTTTAGATTTTGGGAGGTTAAAATCTCTTTCTCTTCAGCGGTCGAGTTGGGCTCTGCACTTTCTGCCATCTTCCAGTAATTCAACATTCAGCTGTGAAGTCAGATAGTGCGTGACCTGCTCTGACCCCTCAGACAGTGCGCCCACTAGCAAAGCAGACAGCTGCGCCTCTGCTATGGCGGGCGTGTTTTTCCACATTCGAATATTAACCTTCGAAATCCTGTTTTTTTAAACATTCGAATATATATTCAAATTTAGAATATTCATTGACAGCCCTAATACAGTAGTGGTTAGCACTCTTGCCTTTGCAGCAAGAGGTCCCGGGTTCACAACCCAGTTGGAACAAGGGGCCCTCTGCAAGGAGTTTGCATGTTCTCCCCGTGGCGCGTGGGTTCTCACTGGGTACTCCGGCTTCCTCCCACAGTCCAAAAACATGCAGATTAGGCCTTATGTCAGCTGGAGTTAGGCACCAGCGCCCCCCCGCGACCATCAGTGGATAAAGCGGTAGAAAATGAGTGAGTGAGCCCTAATACACACACACAAACACACTCACAAGCACCTGAGTGTTATACATATTTTACAGACTGTAGTAGTCTAGTTGTAGACATAGCCAGACACACCAGCTACAACAATGCGATATTTACATCTGTTTCAAAGAACATTAAAGACAAGCGTTACATAAAAAAAACTATAGCTATCAGCAGTTTGAGCTAAGATAAATACCAGCTGCTGACATTCAGTATATGTAATTGTGAGGGTTTTATGTTTGTTTATTGGTTTTGGTATGGTTTTTGTGTTTAATCCTGTGACTATACTCAAGTGCTTGACAGTAAGGCTTATATTAGGCCTGAGGAACTGGTTCTGAAAGTTACAATGCACAAACTACAAGGCAAATTCAGTTAATTCAAATTAAATTCAGTTTTTATTTATATCTGTTTTAGTGTTTTAAATTTTTATATTTCAAAACTTTATATTTTTTTGTGTGTTTTTTAATCAAACAATTAAAGTTTGTTTTTGCCATTTTAAAAACCATAAGCCAATAAATCCCATTAAATGTAACTAATAATTTTGGGTGGTAACAGAGTTAATCCACTATCAGTCAATCAGTCAATTTAAATATGTTATCTAGTGACTGGTATAAAAGCAACAACCCAGTTGTTGCTTTTTACTGGTTCATTGTTGTGAGTTGTCTCATACTTTTACTAGGTTTCTCTTGACATTTAAACATTGTAACTCAATGTGTGTGTGGCCTGGGAAGCAGCAAATGAATTCCCTGATTCTGACCAATAAAGTTGTCTGAGTCAAAACAGAGGTAAACTGTAATTGATAAATACATTTATTATGACCCATTTAATTATTGAATGGTAATGTTTTATCATATGGCAGGGGAAAACAAAAATCAGGAAAATGCGTCAGAAAAAAACTGCATCTTTGAAGCTATCAGCTGCATTGATTTGGCTGCAGATTGGCATCGGCCATAGAAAAACGCATATTCTCTGACCTCTATTTGTGGGGTTGATGTTAAAAATCATTCAGATTTCCAGGGGGCACAAACCTATCCGATGAGATAAACAAGCAGCTCTTGTGTCACCACGTGCTAAAAACAAAGATTTTCTATACATGGACTGTGGAAAAACAGCTACAAATGTAGTGAACATACCTCTTAGATATCACAGACTTGAGGAGGCATATATATATTTTCTAGGTGAGCATTTTGTTAAGTGGCCAAAATCAGTTTCATCAATCACGTATTTGGTGAGTTTACGGAAATGACAAAGTCAGCGTTCATAATACAGTACATATGTTAATACCTCATAGAACTAAACTTCAAAATACCTAAACTATCCCTTTAGGCAATACAATATCTTGTTGGCTACAGTTATTATAAAATCTTTTGTATTAATGTCTTAAAATTAAATCCATATGAATGCAAAATAAGTGATCCAACTGTGGTGTGCATACAATGGACTATTTTGACATGTGTAGTATCGTCTAATTTTAATCACACCATAGTTCTTTGACTCTGGTTCTGTCAGAGATTTTTTTTCCTGTTAAAAGGGAGTTTTTTCTCTCCACTGATGCTTAGTATTTGCTCATTGTGTGAGCTGTTGGGTTTCTTCTCTATGTAATATTGTAAAGGTTTCTGCCTTACTATTTGCAGTGCCTTGAGATAATGTATGTTGTGATTTGGTGCTATACAAATAAAATTGAATTGAATTAGTTCTCCGGAAGTAGAAGCAGAGGAAGACTTCCACGTCCGTTGATTATTCTTATTCGGAATGGAATTTTCACCCTTTTCCAGCAGTAACAAAACAGAAAAACATCACATTTAAGTGGATCAGAGATGTGACAGCACCAAACCAGGAAGTCATGTTTGGATTGGCATGTTTACACTGCGTCCATGTAACCATAGCTAGTGTCACATTCTGGCCTTTAAAACAAAAAGGACACATGTGCCAAATACCCCTCCAGGGAATTTTACTCACACACACACAGTGAATTTAGATAAGCATGAAAAAATGCACAATAACACCCTCTACACAGTCTTTCAGAGACTAAATGTTGTTAGATGAAAAACTCAACAAGATATGTGTTGGGTTACTGATAGTGTTCATTAAAGTACAATTAGTATGTGTGTGGCATCTTTGGCAAAACATTTCAAAAAGGCCCACGAAAAAGAGGATGAAGAGGAAGTTATTTCTATTATTGCGTACACCAATGTCTCTTTTTTTAAGACATTTTTCTTTCTATTGAGCTGATGCAAATGTGTACAAAATTAGAGAAAGTGTGTCAGACTTCCACTATGTTTTCCTTGTAAGCGCTGCCCTTTTAAAACACTGTTACCTGATGCATCCCTACTATGACTCACATTCTAGGCCAAGCACGCAGTCCTACATCATAACACAACCACACAGCCCACAATATCCACAGAAGAATATGCAGCTCTACAAGATGTAAACACTATTTCACCTTTTTTTTTTTTTTTTTTTTTTTTTTTAATTTATTTTTGGTACATTCAAATTCACATGACTTGACCAGCGCTGGACAGACAACAAGGCACATCCACAGGCGGCTCGTACAGAGAGCAGAGCACGCAGACGAAATGCGGCTGCGTTGCACATCGATTCAAACAAAGGCAGAAAACACACACACACACACACACACACAGAGAGAGAGAGAGAGAGAGAGAGAGAGATGCTCTCAGTAACTAACGCCAGACGATGTAGTCTGGTCTCACTCTGACTCTGTCTCTCTTATTTCTTTCTGACAGCTCACAGAGTCTAAATACATATGTCCATTCTAACCAGCATGTCAGACTTTCAACAAAAAGCACGAAATATGATGCGAGGACGTAACGTGTGGGCTGGAAAAAGGCTAACAGCGCAGGCAAGCTAGCAGGAGTCACCTAATATCACATTAGCTTTGTTATGAATGTGGAGCCTCCTGGAGGCAGTGAAGACAAATAAAATAAACTGTCTTACCCCCTTTATTTTGTCGTCTGCTGGAAACGCCGCTGATCTTATTTCTGCCGCGTCACAGTGTGTGGTATTTCGACAGACATGAAAAAAAAAATATCGCCGCCGATGCGTGCGACTAAGCTAAATCGAATTTTTAACGCTTAACAATCCCAGGTGACACTGATAGCGGCTCTGCGATAAATCCGCATCCTCAAAAAAATAGACCCCCCTCTTCCGCTCTTCCGCTCTTCTCCCTCCTCTGTGCGCTGCGTTACGATAACGAACCAGTCTATTTATTTGAATTACTAGCTTTCACACAAACGGTCAGCAGGGAGGAAAATAATTTAAGCAACGAGAAGAGCAGGTGTGATTCGGATATCCGCGGCAAAGGCGGCTGCTGCTGCTGCTGCTTCTTCTTCTTCTCCTCCTCCTTCTTCTTCTTCTTCTGCTCGCTGCAGTGCATCCGAAGGGCCGTCCGCACCTCACTCCCTTATCCTCCCGTTCAACAGGGAGAAGAAAGAAAAGTGGACGCGCCGCTGGTTGTCAGGAGTGTGTGTGTGTGTGTGTGTGTGGATGGGTGGGTGGGTGCATGTGTGGGTGCTACTGACCCTACACAGTCACGTGGGAACCACCGTGCTCATTTGTTGTCAATAATTTCTTCAATAGCTGCACGTAATAACCCAGAACAGAATATGCTGTCTGGTGCTGTCCCTGGTGCTAAAAACAGATAGTAGACCAGTGTTTCCTCAGTCCTGGTCCTGGGGACCCACATCTAAACCATGCAGGGTCGTGGGTCCCCAAGACCAGACTTGAGAAGCCTTGTACTAGACCTTTTTTTCCCCTTGCACCCTGCACTTTTGCAATCAAGTGAATAAATATTTAAGAAAGGTCAGCACAAAAAACTACTATATACCACTTAAAGGCAAATGCAACTAGTAAAATCACTGCAAATCAACTATTCAATTTTTATTGGTCTATTTTCTAAGGAATTTGAAAAAAAAAAAAAAAATATATATATATATATATATATATTTCAAATTCCTTAGAATATATATATATATATGTAATTCATTTATGTTAGAAACAATTAACATCTCATTCTTGCAACAGAGTGCAGTAATTCATATTACTGATGGTATATCGTGTGGTAAGGCTCCATGATATTGATTAAATCATTATCAGGCTAAGAGCAAAGGCACTGGGCTTATAACTGGAGGGTTGCCAGTTCATATCCCACGACAGGTCAAGTCACTCAAGCCCCCATTGCTCCCCAGGCACAGATAAGTGCTGCCCACAGCTTCTGCACCCATCTAGTGTGTATTCACTACTGGTGTGTAATATGCAGAGGTCAAATCCACTATCACTTATTATCGGTCGCGTGCAAATGCGACACATTCTAAAAAATGACCTGAAGCTTGACACAAAAAAGTTATATTGAAAATCTCCATCACAATAAGAGTCTGGAAAATATTGCAATTATATCATTTGTCCACATATTCAGCCATACTGCTGCTATAGAAATTTTGCTCAGTGGGATCTAAAGTAAAGATATGAAAAGCAAACTGTTTTTCTTGATTTTATTCTTTGCAAAGAAGCTCAAACATCATACAGAGTATAAGCAGTCTGTGGGAGTCTATGAGTAGAACAAAGCCTTTATAGAGCTCAGGTCACTGATGTCATGTAATCCCATCATGCAACACTCAGATCCAGGCAATATGTCGGGCATCTTGTCTCACAAAGAGCCTGAGGACAACAGGGGTGGACTCTACGCCACTCAAAGTGAGCGTAGAAGACAAAGCTTATAGACTCTATATCAGGTACCGAAATCACTACGCTGAAGATTTGTGACTTCCCAGTTAGCAGTTCAGAATAAACTTTCAGAAAACGTAAATTAAAATGGCAATGACTGTTATGGGTGTGAAAGAGCGATGGACTAAAATGCAAAATCTATTTTGAGACACACTATGACATTTATAAAACCTTTATTCTATTTGACAAAATTAGGGGCACGTAAGTGAAGTTTCCCTTAATTTTCCCCATAACTGCTGACCAGCATGATGTGAATCTGGATGCCAACTTCAGCATTGTTAACTTAAACATCTTTTTTCCAGTGCTTTTAATGTGATGTTTGATTTTCTCTAGGGTAAAATGAAGGAAAGTTCATCAGAAAGTTGAAGATATAGTACTGCAGATCTGGAGTAATGTCTGCCGTGGCTGTTGTCACACTCATGCAAAGCATCCGGGAATATTGTAAGAATCAGATATATACCTTTTTTTGTTGCTTGATCTGCACAGATTTGAAGTATGCAGCGAATACAGCTGCTTGAATCCAGCACTGGTCAGAAGTATTTCCTGCCAACATGGCTGTGCGAGCAAACTGAGTGACGTCCACAGCTCTAGTGCTGTGAGAAAACATGTTTATCATCTGTTCATGAGGAAAAGTAACAGGACTGAGTAGAGCTGGTTCAAACCAGTTCTGATATCCCTTACATGAACCCATGTAGGCCAGTGCAAAGTATAAAGGGTTATACAAAGGTCAGGCAAATGGTAAAAAGAAATATAAGGGTTTAACTAATATAGTTTCCATTACAGGGCACATAAATATATTTTTTAAGTGTATAATCACTGTTACATAAAAAACCATTTGGTTTTCATAACATTAGAGTTAGCCTTTGATATTTGTTTTACACAACAGCCTTGCTTTATAGAGACAGCCACATAATGCTGCCATGTTTCCACATCATCCCAAATGGACAAATCAGCCAGAGCATATATTTCATGTTTTGAAGCTTACAACACAAACAAAGACCAATACCGTGTTTGATATGTGAATTATTTTTATCCTGAAACATGTGGGGAAAGGGAGGGCTGAGTGGAGGAGCAACTCCAATTCTTACATTGTGCAGTCTCACCATTAGATGTCACATATTTTTACTCACTGGATCGTCGGCAGGATCACTGGAAAGTGGTTGTTCCACTTACCGGTTATTAAAAAAAAAATCACAAATGTTTCTTCTTATCTCAACAAGCTTATGTCACAGTGTGTATTATTCTAGAGTGCACCACAGTGGCTTGGTGAAGAAGTGTGTAGTTCTGTTGTAGAACATTTGTCTGTCAGCCTGTTTATGTAAATGATACTCTGTATATTGTCCTGAGGAGGTCTGCTGCTAATGATTACTTTCATCATCTATTAATCTGTTGATTATTTTGTCAATTAATTAATGGTTTGGTTCATTAGATGTTGGAAAATGTTAAAAAATGTCGATTGATGTGTCCCAAACCTCCACATTATGATGTTCTCATGTCTTGTTTTGTCCGCAAACCAAAATGATTCAGTTTTAATGATTTCTTTGTCACATGGAGCAAAAATGTGTTAAAAAAAAAATATTCGCATTTAAGAAACTGAAAAATCTAAAAACTTTAAAATCTAAAAATCTAAACACTGAAATTGATAAATCAATTATCATAATAGTTGACAATTAATTTTGTGATTGATTAATGTTGAAGAACTACAGTCCTGGGTTTAAAATAGCTTTTTCAAAATAAATAAATGCTGTCCAATCTTGACATGTTATTTTCCATATTTGCTCTATCCATTTCAGCATTTTTTTTTTTTTTGCTTTTCTCTGTGCAGTGTGTTTTAGTAAACATGAGCAGTGACTTTATTGTCTCTGCAGTCTTGAAAGAAAGTCACTCATATCGTTGTTGTGCAGACAGACACCGTCAAAGGAAAGCACCCAAAGTCCATCACCTACATTATTCTGGTGCTCTGTCTGTACTGTGTCTGCTTCTCTATAATAGGGTGTGTATCTGTGAGTATGGGTGTAGCTGAGCCAACAAAGTGGCAGTGGTGAGTGAGGGCTTTATGGAATGATAGGTCTGTGAGGGAGGGCTGAGCAGTTTGGGAAATGGCATGCTACTCATTAAAAACAGTTAGTGGTAATTGAAACGCTCCTCCATGTTGTTAGTTTGGTTCCGGTATTCTGCATTTTTGCTGTGAATGTTGCCCCTTTTCAGCTGCTGCTGTACAGCTTCAATTGCACTATCAACATTTTTCAGAAAAATTCTCTCTGCTCCAAAAATGCAACTACACGCTGCACCTTGCAGCAGCCAGTAATGTAATAAAACTGTCATTAAAGTAATAACTACTGATGATGCAAACAGTATAAAAACTGGCTAATAATGCACTGCAATGTCTGAACTAATAATATTATAACTTTTTTGGCCATAATAAGCTATTATATTTTTGACTGGTTATTATGGGTTGGATAAAAGTAATAATAATAAAATGTAAGAATATGTAAAAATTATACTTTTACTGACTCATTAAAAGCTACAAACTCACACACGCACAAACATATGTTTGTGGTACTTGATGGCTATTTCCAGCTTTGTTTTCTACTCTTTACCATTTGAGTACCAAAATGGAGTCCTCACTTATACACTCACTGGATCAAAGTACTTGGCCACACCTGTTAAGTGTTAAATGGTGTTTCTGTCAGGCTTTGGGTTCGGCCCCTTGTCTCCAATAAAGGGCAATCTTAAAAGAGGATATTCAGTGGAAAATCAAATATCTGTTGTTTTTTGGTGTGTCCTTGTGTCCTTCCCGTATCTAAACATCATTAAAGTGTCACAATAAACACTTCAGCCACTTCTGAAAAAGAATGGCTTCTCTGTTTACCCAAGCTCGAGCAAGCAATTTTGAAAAGTTGAGTTTAGTTACGTAGCACATTTGCCGTGCAACGAACCCTCCCCCTAACAGTTACTTCTGGTCATGGGCGTGAACATTCAACCTGAAGAAGAAGAAGAAGAAGAAGAAGAAGCACCGTGGAGCTGGCCAATCACAAGCGAGTGGGAATGCACTTGGTAGCTGGCCAATCACAAGAGACCGAGTGTTCTAGGGGCGGGCATTAGCTCAGAAACCTGTGCCTGTTCACAGGCTGACAGAGAGCAGCAATAAACTGGCTTAATCTGAAGAGACTATGAGGTTTTTGACCGTAAATATTATTTAATTTATCTAAGTAGACATCAGTAATCTGGATTTTTGGTTCAAAAAGACCATTCTATGTGAATATTTAACACAACATGACTGTCCCAGTGCACAAAGCAAGAACTATAAAGACATGGTTTGACTTGAGTTTGGTGTGAAAGAACTTGCATGACCCACACAGAGCCCCGACCTCGAGCCCATCGAGCACCTTTGGAATGAACTGGAACTGGAACAGAGTTTGTGAGTGAGGCCTTCTCGTCCAACTTCAGCGTCTGACAAATTCCCACAGAAACAAGAAGAGTGGAGCTGTTATACCACAGCTGCAAGAGGGACCAACTTATTTGAATCCATAGAACAGTCCCTGTTGGTGTAATGGTCAGGTGTCCAAATCTATTCAGAAAAGCAGTCTAAACCAAAGGAAATTAAGATTCATTCCTGAGGTCATGAATTTTCTCTAGCGTTCTCATAATTTACCAGATGTATTACAGTATAGTATTTAAATGTAGCTGAAAGTGAAAAGAAAACCTTTTGGAAGGATCCATTCACTGTCATTTATTCTTTAATATCCATTAAACCACACATTCGTATCAAGCTATATTACCTAGAACAATTAATAATAAACTTTATTCATGCACCACTTTTTCCAACAAATGTTACAATGTGCCTGACAGTCAAATCAAACCGAATCAAATGGCATTTTGCTTTGTATAGGAAGAAAGAAACCCGATAGCTCACAGAATGAGCAAGGACTGGACATCAGGTCAGTGCAAAGAAAAGTCCCTTGTAACAGGAAGAAATATCTGAAAATGACCATTCTATTACTGAACTGTAGTGTTTTTAAATGGTTTCTTTTCATTTGACAACGTTGCATCAAACATAGCATCAGAGCAATAAAGATATGACATCACTGTTTGCAAATTTGTGTTCCCCATTTCATATGGTACTCAAATGGTTGAGGAGAAGAAGACAGTGTTGCAGGTAAATCTATCTTCAGGTACTAGAGTTACAGAGGAGGAAGGTTTGTGTGTTTGTGTGGATTCTTTTATGGGTATCTTTGTGAGGACCAAAACAAATATAAAAAGTTAAAGGAGTGAGGACAATTTGGCTGGTCCTCAGGTTAAGACCTGGTTTTAGGGTCAGGGTTAGGATTAGGGTTAGGATAAGGCAGTAAGTTGAGAGGTTAAGGTTAGGGTACGGGGTTAGAGGATGCATTATGTCAAAAATGTCAGTGATAGAAGCGCAAACATGCGTGTGTATGTATGTTCTTGTATTTGTCAACTCTTAAGGACTAAACACTGACTGTATTAGGACCAGTCAACCTTGTGGAGACCAAAACCTGGTCCTAATGCAGTCAGTGTTAATGCCAAAAAACACACACAGGAACAGTAGTCCTCATGGACACCAAAATCTGGTCCTAGAACCTCATTCGAAAACCCCCACCGCTACTATAGCCTCATAACTTCTAAAGCTTCTCAAGTTTTTCTAGTACAAGCACAATGGTCATAACTGTTTATAATGCTAATTTATTCATGCTGCTGTTTTTATTATTTATTATTGTTATTAATACTTTTAAGTCTTGAGCAAAAGTGTCTGAGAGAGTGTGTACATAGGTCTTCTTTAAGCATTTAACGGCAAAATCATGCATGTTCATACAGTGACAATAGAGCATGTACGCGTGCACACGTGTGTGCGTGTGCGTGTCAGGCAGTAACTCAGCTAAAGACGCAGCAACAGTGAGAGTAGTATGTTTTTACATCATCGTCTCCACTTATGAAACATTTTAAGCAGCATGTAATGTAATAAGCAGTTAACATTATATACCTTATTACATAAGAAGGTGATATTAATATAATGACATCATTACATTAATAGCTTCTACTCACCTCGACCATCAGACTTATTGATTTAATTTTGACGGTCATTTTAACTAAGGTGAAGCAAGGCTCTACTGGAGTAAAAGGGAGGTTTGTTTTCTGTTCTGGATAATAAAATAAAAGACTGGGACATTTGAGCTTAAAATCGAAAACTGTATATAAAAACAGTGCATCAGCCAGACATATAACTGACTGCTAAGGTGCACCCATGGCCCTCATTCTCTAAAAGTTACAGCACTGTTACTTTGTGCAGTTATTTTGTGTGTGTGTACTTGTACCTATATCTTTGTGAGGACAGAACAACTTGGAAAACTCAGGAAGTGAGGACAATATGGCTGGTCTGCATGTTCTTTTGTAGGGTTAGACCTGGTTTTAGGGTTAGAGTTAGAATTAGGTTGAGTTAAGGTTTAGGGATAGGCATCTAGTTGTGGTTAAAGTTAGGGTAAGGGGCTAGGGATGTGTCTATGAGTGTCCTCACCCTGTATGTACTGTATGAATGTGTGTGTGTAGCTTACATTGCACTATTGAGGTACCAACGTACTACATGGAATGGGATTGTGCCATCATGCCTTGTTGCATCATGGTTGCGTCAGCCATGTTTGGTTCTACGGGAGTTTATGTTGCTGCAGCTCGGACTTGCGCTCTCGGTCGCTCCTCCGTCTTTTACTATTACTGTACTGTTAACTACAATTTCTCGGCCTTTTTGTTAATGTGATGAAACATTCCTGTGATACCGGGCGCAGCAGCTCCTCCTGTGATCGCAGAGGAAAAAAGAGTTTTGCATGCACAAAAGATGTATATGTTTTGTATTGATCTGTCAAGTATTTATTTATTTGTATTACCACAGCATTCATATGGAGCTTTCTTACATGGTACAAGCAACTGCCTTTATACCTTTCTATCAGATTTATATTTATATTTTTAGTATATTTTTTATAATTCTATGTGAAAGGGTTAGGGTTAGTTTATTATTAATATATAATAATAATATATATTTTAATGATTATATTCCTGCCGCATGTCTAGACTCGTCTGCTGTCTCCATACAGACTCTCATCCGTCCACACACATACTACTAGGTTTAGCTTCATGTACTTTAGTCCGAATGATGATGTTCACATTGTTTGCAGCTTCAAGATGTGAAGGTCCTTCAACCAAGCTGTTAGTGAACTGTACATGAGAGGCTAAACAATTGTAGTTTTTAAACCAACTCACTGTGTAGGTGCTCGCACCACAAACAAGGTAAATGAAGATGTCTGCTGTGCACAATGGAGGCAGAAGGGCCGATCACTGCTCCACTCTGCACTGGGGATTTCATACGGGTCCAGTACATTTGTAACCTGTATTTTTACCAGATACTGGTCTCTGGCTTCATGGTCCAGTCAGTGTCTCACAGTAAATCCCCTTCCCTTCATTGTTTTAAGCATGATAATCAGTTTAAGTGACTTCACAGCCACCTCCGACACTGTGAGCCCCAAACATGGATGACACATCCTACAATGCAAAGTGGTTCCCAAGCCCTATTACAGTGTTTATTTACTGCAATTTAGCATGTAAGAAACATTTTTCCTCCAGGGCCTACTGTAAGTTGGTGTCTTTTTAGGAGAGCTTAAAGTGGCATTTCACCTTTTGAAGTGTGGTTATGGGTATTGATAAGTAGTCAGTGCTGAACCATTTATAACACAGATTAAATCTACTCCCATTTAGGTCTATGATATAAGCATATGTTTGCTATTTGACAGCTATTTCCGAGTGGAACCTTAAGGCTGTATGTCTCATCCAAAGTTGATAGAGAAAATCAATGATTTTCCATTGGTAATTTTGTCTCATTAATATAAATCAGAATGAATAATGAACAAAAGTATTCAGATGCCTGACCATTACACCAACAGGGACTGTAATGATATATTCAAATAGCATCTGGAGTTAGTGCCCCATTTGCACCAATAACAGGTTCCACATTTCTTGGAAGATTTTCCTCTAGATTTTGAAGTGTTTCAATGGGAATTTGTGCCCATTCATTCTGTAGCGCATTGATGAGGTCAGGCACTGACGTTGGTACAAGAAGGTCTGGCCCACAATCTCTGTTCCAGTTCTTCCCAAAGGAGCTGGATGGGATGGGGTTGAGGTCAGGGCTCTGTGTGCAGGCCCAGTCAGGTTCCTGCACAACAAACTCATCAAACCATGTCTGTATAGTTGTTGCTTTGTGCACTGGGACACAGTCATGTTGAAATAGAAAAGGACCTTCCTCAAACTGTTGCAGCAAAGTTGTCCAAAATGTTGTGTTATGCTGAAACGTTAAGCCCCACACATTTAAGATTTGAGCTTAGATTTAACATTGAACTCCCAGATTTAAAAACTAGTGCTAGATCAATCTATCCAGGGTGTACCCTGCCTCTCGCCCTATGTCAGCTGGAGTTAGGCACCAGCCTCCCACGACCCTCATTGGATAAAGTGGTAGAAAATGAGTGAGAGTGAGTGAGTGCTAGGTCAGTCTGAGTCCTCTTCACATTCTTTTACTTGAGCCTTCTATGTTAAACAACATATGTTGATCCTTTTTTCCCTTTTTCATAGTAGTTCTACAACATTAGCAGCCAGTTTCATAAGACAGTAAACACAAAAAAATTAATATTTTTGAAAATACAAGTGGTTCTTTTGTTGTGTTCCAGTTGTAGCTGGAATTTGGAATTTCTGAGGTCATGGGGCGTTTTACACAGGAATCTGAACTCATTTCTCCAACTAGGAAACTCGGGAAACCAAGGTGGCTGCCTCCATGTAAACACTGCTACTTTTACTGTTTCACATAAATCTTCCCTAAGCATAGTACTGTTTGCATTCACTCAACTGCAACGCGATGAATTTGGGGGAGATGTCACTCCCAGTTCCGACTTCTGAGCTCAATGGAATGCAGCATATGCCCAGATGTCAGACAGTAGTGAACAAGATGAAGTTTAATAAACTCACTCATCTGACACTCCCACACAACCTGTTTACTCCCCCAGTCCCAATACCTACCCTGGCCCATAGGCCAACACCCCAGCAGGGAGCTCATCCACAATCCTCCATGACAAAGAGAAAGAGCTGAGTGCAGGATATAAGGCTGCCGGTGGCTGACAAAGTGTGTCCAGCACAGTGCTTTCTGCAGATTGCAGCAGTTTGAACTAAACCCCCCTATGTCTGCTCTCTATAGACAGGACCTAAGGGGTGGGGTCATCATTAGTGCCTGCAGCAGCCAGGGTGGAGTGGAGAGGCCTTTGTTTGGGAAGTTAGTGTGACTGTATAGCTTCCTAACTGGGTGGATAGGTTCCCTCCTCTGTTTTTTCCTAGAATAATGAGAGCGTGACTGATATTCTCAACCAAAAGCTGAATCATATTACTGCAGAGAAATACAGAGACACTGTCTCTGCAAACAGTATCCAAGAGTGGTTTATAGCATTGTGGGCATTTTGAAATTGAATGCAGACCTTTTTCAAACCTAAAAATGTCAGGAGGCACATTCAGGTTAAAGCTGCAGTAGGCAGACTGCTAAATAGCTGATAGGTGAGTTTAATTTTCAGCTTATTAAAATACTTTGGAAAATTGCAGACACTCATTTCATAGAGCCGTGGTGTAGCTGGCGTCACACAAGCAAAGCAATGCCATTTTGGCAGGCAATGTTAACATCCACAGTGATACAGTATTTAACAGCATATGGCAGCAAATAGATGTGGACAGGCGAACGGAAGAATACTTTACTGGATCATCACAAATCCTGAGGATAACAGAGGTGGATCACTGCTACAAAACACCCTCACAGTGTACGAGACAGAGTGATGGGAAACCATAGACAGCAGATTCTTATAGTAGAGGGATCACTTCAAACTATGAGCTCCACATGTCACATTTTAAGGGAGCCTCATTCATTCATGTAAGTCATGCGTTTGTAAGGTTAAAGATGGCTGTTCACAAGCCTGCTACCACCAAATGAACCTGAACTGTACAACTTTAACATCATTGCAGATCACCTACATCTTCCCTCTGCTCTTCACATAGAACTCTCCTATGCCAGTGAGCCAAAACCACTCACCATGTCAATAGCTACGTTAGAGTGGCAGTATGGTCAACCACATCTACTGGCCCTGAGAGAGATGCAGACCATTTGTACAGTTGGTTAATAACTTTGCAAGGCATATCTGCTCATCTACTAATGTTCCTTTTAATTTATTTGACTTCTCTGCATGGCTTGAAGAAGAGGCTGAACGTGAGGCCAACGTAGTGCAAGTTTAGTCGCTCAGATTTAGAAGAATTTTAGATTGCAAGTGAAAGTATATAAGGTCTTGTCAGCTACTATTCTTTAAGGAGCTGAACAGAAGTCAACACATGGACACACTGACATCTGGACATCAACTGCAACTTCAAAATAAGGCACTATAGTCAACCTCCTATTACTGTACCTGCTGAAGGAAGAGAACAGAAGTTGGAAATTACTATTTGAATTATAAAATTGCAAATTTTACTTTGAGAAATCCTTAAATCTAAATTAAACACCTTGAGCTGTGAGCAGTGAGACAGCAAACAGAGACAACAGAAGGTAGATCAGGCTTTGACCTCTGCTACAACACTGTTGTAGAGCAGAGTTACCCAGCTGAAAAACAATGTCAGAGTCCTCATCCGTTTCAACATATTCATTCATTGCTTCCGTTTCTGGAGCTGACAAGGAATAAAGGGGTGCCTGGCAGTAGGTCAGTGGAGGTAGTGGAGTCAGTGGTCAGTGTGGAGGTAGTGAGGTGGAGGTCCTACAGTACTACAGACTGATATTCCGTTGCAGATTCTGACTGGTCTTGACCCACTGGGCCTCATCTGAACCCCTGGACATTACCTCTGTCCCAAACTTTGATAGTTGCCTTAGCCCTCCTGGTTCCTGTCAGTCTGCAGCAGTGCGTGGGTTTTGCTGCAAGTCCTATTAAATGACATTACGAGAGACCTCTGTTGTACTGTGTGATGTGCCCAACACTCGCTCAAGTAAAGCAACGTTCTCCTCATTGACATGGGTTCACACTGGTTCTTCTCTAAAGTTCACCCACATACTGTAGTAAATGGTCTGTATTTACAGTATTTATTGCGTTTTTTTGGTCTTGATCACCAGTCAAAGCTGCTTTAGGAGGACAAGGCTTGGATGGGCTTTACAAGCGACTACTACTCTTAGTGAGTTACCTGATAATACAGTACTCGGCCCTTATTTATATCACATGCCAACCTCTTCACTGAACTGAAACATAACATGTACAGATTGTAACAGGTTGATACCCTTCCTTTCAGATATTAAAAGTTGATTACTGGGTCAAAGCAAAATCAGGAAGCCACTGATCTTTTGAATAGAAAGAAAAAAGCAAAACATATGAGTTTACATAGATGGAACCAATGTACGCTTTGTTAGGAATGAAAAATGCACCTGTACTGAAAAAAAAACAACCTTTACTTGAAATATCCATCTCATGGGTTGTTGAAATGATTTCCTTCTACAGGCTGCATGTATAAGTAACCTGGAGATAAGGAGGAACAGTCAAATACTGATCAGTTTTGGTCCTGCTCCATTCAAAACTACCTTCTCAACTTACAAGTAATGAGTAAATGACAAGAAAACTACTGATGGATCCCCTGTTAGTGTTATCCATCATGTCCTTTCATGACAGAAAGACCCAAACTGTGGAGATAATATCTAAAGAGAGAAATGATCAACAGTAGCAGACTGATCATTGTCTCACCAGTTAAATGCATGGTCACTTCCTGGTCAGGAAGTGCCTTTTTTTTTACGTAAGCTGTCAGTCAACGATGCAGAGATGTTTTCCAGACAGTCACCCCTTTTCAAACAAAATTTACAGGAACTTTTACTACCAGGAACTAATTTACCCAGGTAAATAAGTTCCTGTTAATCTGTGTCAAAACATTTAACACGCCGGTGGGTCACTTGATTGTGTTTGTTTCTCAAAACCTGTTTCACGTTAATAAACAGCTTTATTGTTTGACATATTATTTGAATGTTAATATTATTTATTATTTGACAGATTCCTGTGTTCTGGCGCAGACGAGGAAGAAACTGAACAGATTGTGGATTGTGGCTAAACCTGGCTAAACTAAATGTTACAACGTTGGGGGCCACACAGTGAAGCATGTGGCTAGCACTTTTGCCTCGCAGCAAGATGATCACTGGTTCATATCCCCACATTGTCCCTATGCATGTGTGGTGTTCTACGCTTTCTTCCCACAGTCCAAAAATGTGCAAAGGTTAATTGAACGCTCTAAACTGACCGCAGATGTCAATGTGAGAGTTGTTAAGTTAAGCTGCTGCTAGGTTGTTTTAGTAATTAAAAAATCTTTAATTACTAAAAGCAAAATAAAGGAGTCAGTCCAAATGTAACAAGAAAACCAACAGCAAGGCTGGGATAAGGCAAGCTTCATAATTGAAAAGGAGGCAGGCCGGTTGGAGCAGGCAGGTGATCCTGGAAAAAAGTAAATCTAAACCTACATTGTTTTGCTTTGAAAAGATACAAAACAAATATACAACCTAATTTATGGTGCATCTATTAACACACGGTGAAAGCAGCAGCAAGCACTTGCTCAGTGGAACTAATGTTATGAAACATTATGAGATTTCTTGGATGCATCTTGACGCTGCACCTCTTAGATCCGCACACTATCGAGCCTGCAGAAGTGATGAAATTAACCAGGGTCTTTGAATGCACTGCGAGCTACTCCTGTACGCTCAAACTGGCTGTGAAACCTGCAATACTTTCTGTAGCGCTCATGCTCTGCACTTAAGAATATTCAAATATATATGACGAATAATAAGATCCAAATAGCATTTTGCTGGAAATGCCCTTTGCTGGTGGGTGTACACTGACTTTCGCTTTCACATTTTTTGAGGCATCATACCTTTTTAAGTGAAATCTTGACTGTCCGGAAGAAGCAGTAATGTTTCCAGATGGAAACTCTTTATTAGCTTGCACTGCAAATGATGCAATGTGAAACACAGAAGTCATTACAAAATCCCCCAGCTATATTATAAAGCTATATTAGACCACAGAAGAAGAAGAACATCTCATAGCTGCAGTCTAGGTTTATGCTGTGGTCACTGTGACCTAATAAAGATATTTATATCCTCCCTCCTCTTTTTTGAGACATGTCCCAAGGACAACTATGCTATTTCTGTTGTGAGTCCCACTCATGTCTTTATCTCTCCCGTTCCTTCTCTTCTCCCTCTCTCCCTTCTCTAGTTGCTGAAGGTCACCCTGCTGTTCCAGTTTAAATAATTGGACAGACTGAAACCAGGACAGTGAGGAGCTGTGGTGTCACTACACTGCAACGTGACTCAATGAGCTCATGGGACTAGGACCATTTACAGGTCTGCGCAAAATAAGAAATATAAATAAATGTAGAACTAAACTGAGGACTAGAGGTGACCGAGCCTTTGCAGCGACAGCTTCTTGGCTTTGGAATGTCCTGCTGTGGCACATCAGACATGCCCAGCACGTTCGTTGAGATCTTTAAATCTTCTATGAAAATGTTCTCCATGGCGTTCAACATCGGTTTGTTTTTATGTCGTTTTATTATATGTGTCACTTGTGCCATTTTAATTTTTAAGTGTTTTTAGATGTTTTTATGTCTTCTATTTCACTCATTTTTGTTGCCGTCATTCTGTACAGCACTTTGGTCAAAGACTGTTGTTTTTCAATGTGCTCTATACAGTAAATAAAGTCTGAGTTGAGTTTTCAAAGCATCTTTAATGAGTTCACTGTTGAAGCTTGAGTTTGTAATTTGTTTCTGAAACACATCAACAGAGGGTTCCTGGTTCATATGCCCGCCAGGTGAAAAAGTTTGAGTGCCCCTGAGCAACATGGTTTCTTGCTCTATGTGAATGCATAGGGCCACCAGGGGGCCCCAAAGCTGCACCAGCCTCATATGAGGAGAATTTTAAATTAGCTGTCTTGCTTAAAAAATAAATGTAGGATATAGATAAAATAAAATAAGCTTTGGCTGCTGGTGTTTTTGTGGCAGAATGAAGTCAAAAATCGACTGCACTGTCACGCAGTAGGTACAAGGGGAATGATTCCCATTATTCCCATCATTCCCAATAGTGAGAATGTTATGATATCAAAAAGAAATGTGGAAAATTTAGTAAGGAAAAAAACGGAGGAAGAATGATAAGATGATAAAGGAAGGGTTTTTTCATTTTAATTATCATTTTTTATCAGTTTAACTTGCTTGAGTGGCTCCGTTTATGTTTAAATTTTAATATGAGAGGTTATCCTGACTGTAGCCTCTTTTGCTTGTGAAGCTTAGTAGCATCTTGGCATCTTTGTGGATCATCTAAACCATCATAGTTTGGCATACTAGGGGCACCCAAACAGCATCTTGCATAGCTAGAAATGGCCTTATAAATGAAAACCACAGAGGACAGATTTTAATTCAAACTTTTATTAGATTCCATGTTCTCATACTAAAGAGATTGAGGAGCTGATCTGCACAGATGAGAGTTTGAACACAGGGACATCACTGAGGGTGAGCAGAGTATTATAGCTGTGTAGCTGAAGCAGTGATGAGTATGACTGGGATTTGATGCACTTTTAGGTCCAGTCAAGTATCAGAGCTGCACTTCTGACCATGTACCACTACATCACCACTCTCTGGTCCAGGACATCGTCATATTGCTTAGAGAACTGTCACTGTCGCTCAGGAGCATAACAACAGTGTGTGGGGTCCAGAGCTGAGAGGGGCCCCCGAAGAGTCCACAGCAATTGTAATATGGTAAATGTACAGGTGACTGCAAAGAAGGCGTTCATATGCACAAATATGAAAAACCTCACCCATGAACCTGAAATAAGTGCATGTACTCCAGAAAAAAAGTCCTACTATAGATAAGCCAAATGTTCTTAAATTAATTACATTCTGTTTCTGAAGAAAAACACTGCCAATATAAGCAAAATTGCTTGGCTATAATAAAAAGTAGCTTGTAAATGTACAGTCACATTCAGCCTGTAATGAGCCTTAAAGAACAACTGGATAAAACTGGTTTTTCTAGTTTTTTTTTCCTGGTGCAAAACTTGCTTTATTTGACTTTCTTGAAAACTGTTTTTGCACCGCTCTGGTACAGTACACACAGACACATCATTCTATAAAGTCTAATATTTAGATTTTTGTGTTTAGATTACACAGTTTTTAACATAAACACAGGAACTCATTTCATGTGATGTATATTTTGCCGTCAAACAAAAATGTAAAACTTGACAAAAAGAATGATGTAAATTATTATAATAAATCCAAATTGCTTTGTGTGCTCTGAAATGTATACTTTTATACTATAATTCACACTATATAGGTTTGTTTTCCCATAGCTGTAGCCATAACATTTCCATGCATTTGAACTGATCAAAGTGGATTGTTTTCAAATAATTGAATTTGATGGAATGCCACTTTAAATCATGATGATTTAAACAAAATAAAATAGATGTGAATACTTAATAATTAACTATTTTAACTATTCCATGATACCACCACCACTAAAGAATGAAGCCAACCCTTTAAATTAAATGTGAACAACAGACAGTTTGTCTGTGGACTCACTTCTATCTAAACAGTAATTAATGCATAAATGCACAGAATGACTTGTATGAAGAAGGGCCCCTTACGTCCCTTTGCCGGGGCCCCAAAACTCCACTGTCATACTCCTGGACACAGCAATAGATTTTATATGAAAGTTAGATTTCAAAATCCTGCTGGATCTTTAAAGAGGGGGTTACAAGGAGGGCTCAGTCTCTCCTTTGTATTTTGCTCCCTCTCTTTTTGCTTTATACATCTACTAAAAATGATAGAGTACAGCAAAGCATTTGCTAAGATACTGTATGTGAATGTTCTACTGAAATACAGCAGAGGAAATCAGGTGGCAATTTCGTTACTCCACTGCTGATTTCAATGGAAAATCATTCATAAATTTCAACAATATTTATCCATTAATATTCTTTGCGTGTACTCCAACTGATGCGTATTAAGTATTCATTGCGTTCACTAATTGAATTCACATCTTCAATTTTAAAATTGAATTTAGATTTGATTTATTTCTTTATTTAATCAATAACTGTGCTTTGATTTCAACGTTTGGGTAATTTGACCTTGTTTGACCCCAACTTGGACACAGACTCATTTTTGGCCCAGTTGGACACACATGGATTAAGTTTACAGTATTTTAGCATAAAGACTGGGAATAGCCTGCTTTCTTGTCATCCAGCACTATTTCAGCAAGGAATACAATCACACTGAGTAAGTGGGTCTTGAGAAATCCAAGCTCTTCACTCTGGGTTTGGTTTTCTCTCGTCTCATTTGGTTGAAGAATGCGACACAACTTCATCATACATACACAAACACATGTGGCTGTTTAAAGTCGCCAACACACCTCCTTTACAATATATTGCTACACACCAGTGACTAAAGACTGGAGGCACATCATTACTGTAACAGAGAGTCTGAGTACAGTACACGTCTGACCCGACACAGTGTTGACCCACACACTCTGTCACACTCTCCAGAGGTAGAAAAAGCCAGACATTCTGAGTCTTGAATGTGCAACAGACATAAAAGCAGCTTCAGAATATACATGTCGCTGCCGGAGTTTGATGCAGACACATTCGTCTCCAGAGGTGAGGGTCAGTAGTCGGAATCGTCCCTGTTTGCCACAGTCAGCACTGGGGACATCTCTCCTCCTTTTTTCCAGCTTGAACAGGGTTGATATTAAAACTGCATCCCCTTCCTCCTCCACACGCACACACACGCACGCACACACGCACACACACACTCAGCCTGCTGTCTGAGACCTGAGCCCATGTTGGTCGAAACCATGAGTTTGTGGGGAGAGGGTAAGGATTATTTATTGCACAGAATCAAACACTGACTAAATGAACATATTCAGTGTCCAGCGGAATCAAGCCATTTCCATGAAGAGGTCATTACTATAAGCAAGGGGAAAGATATGGACTCTGACCCAGGCTAAGGCCCGTGACACCAAATAGTTCTTATAGCTCAATGTGAGTAGCATGTCATAAAATGGGATTTGCAGTTAAAGTCAGCACTGACACTATCAGTGTGGCAATATTACATGTGTTTTTTTTTTTTTTTTTTTACCTCTGTTTTCAAGCACTGTGTCTAAAGTCTGGGCCATGTTGCACATGCTTAAAATGTATTGTTTATTTTTATTAAAAGCAGCATCATCAGAGGGTTCATATTTTCTTTTTTTTTTTTTTATTCTAAAGGCTGGGGAGATTACTTTAAGGCAGAGGTCCCAAACCTGTGGCCTGTGGCCTGTGGTGCACATGTGCCCCCCAATGGAGTGTCTGTTTTTGATATTTACTGATTATTCATTAATTATCAAAACAAACACTTTTATTTTGAAACAATGTGAATTATCGTCATAAATGTTGTTGTTGTCCCCATATATATATCCTTCCTGACGTAACCCTCTCCCCCAGCCTTTGACCTGGCAGGGATTTTAACAGTCAACCCTCCAGTTCCAGTTACAAGCCCAGTTCCCTTCCCCACTGTTATGGGCTGGTCCTCATTAACACTATGTCATGATGGAATACTGTGATATAATTTCAAGCTCATATTGCCCAGACTTACAGAACAGTTGCTCGGCCACCCCACAGGTCATCTGAATTTGAGACCCCTGCTTTAAGGGATTGTCTATGGTTTCATCTCAGAAGCTGGTTGTATTACTGTTACTATTAATAATATTATTGTCTACCGAGTTTTCTAAACTGTGCTGCAATATGTCGTCATCGTCGCTGACAGAAGAGCAGAAAAGCACTACCAGGCACGTGTGTTTTATCAAGCAAAGAGACGGTAGAAGATAAAGAACCAGGATGAATCCTACAGTATTTGATCAGAATCACATTTGAGCTACTTTTTTTTTTTAGTAAATCTGACAACACTCAGGTGAGTAGTTACAATCGCATTGGCATATCTGTTAAATAGAGCTGCTTTAAACTGTATTTTCATCCTAAACCCAGAATCATTTGTTTTGTTTTGTTTTTTTTCTTAATTATTTCAAGCACTTTAAGAAAATAAGTGTTAGTGTGGACTTAAGATGAGAAACTTTGGAATCTCTGCTGTGGCTGTGAAAACACACAACTGCTATGTCATTGCAACAGAGCACTTTAAAAAGTACAAACCACTGCAATGGCATGCAACTTTGTCAGAGATCAAGTGACACAATGCCATAACTGTGCAGATCCAATCACAACCTACCCAGCATTTCATAAAATTAGGTTTTAACCATTCATGTGTGAATTCTTATAAACAACCATGTCTTATATCTAATGATAAGGATAAGAGAACAGTTGACATTCAAATGATGTTAACTAATGATAGTTACCATCTGCCTCCATCTTGGCCTCTCCCTTGTGTCCTCTTCTGTTACACCAACTGTCCTCATGTCCTCCTTCACAACATCCATGAACCTTCTCTGTGGTCTTCCTCTTTTCCTCCCGCCCGGCAGCTCCAGCTTCAACATCCTCTGTCCAATATAATCATCTACATAAAACCTTGACTCTCTTACTTTATCTCCAAACTGTTCAACCAGAGCTGTCCCTTGAATGTGCCGTCCACCCTGGTCACTCCCAGCAAACATCTCACCATCTTCACCTCTGTCTGCCTCCTGTCTTTTGGACAGTGCCGCCATCTCCAAGACACCATAGCCGGTCTAACTACTGTCTTGTAGACTTGTTTCCTTTCACTTTCGCTGCTGTGCTTCTGTCACACATCAGACCTGACACTTCCAGACAACACAGGAATGACTACAATGAAATCAAAGAATGGGCAGGGACACTGTGAGACTGTACCAGGTCAGACCGTGTCAGCTGAGGAGGCTGCCTGAGGACAGGGTTGCTTTTTTTTACATGCTCAGGAATGAGGCCACATGAGACAGGCCACCTCTGAATGTGATTTGTGTGAGCATATCTGAAGACACATTCAGATCTGCAATCAGTGCCATTCATTTGCGATTAAATCACTCAGGACGGATGTGGATACCAGTTCTGAACAGGGTGCAGCCAAGAAGCCGTACATTGCCCCTGTTAACTAAACTAATGAAATGATAAAGGTGAGGCATGCAAATGCACTATGTATGAACTAGCACATACATAAGCCAAGATGGATTATTTCTGATAGCTGCAATTTGCAATCGCAAATAAGCGAATTATCTCCACATTTTATGTCATGATTTGCACACCTGTAGGTTTTCGTAAAATCTGCACAGTTACTCTTCTAAGCACACGTGAAAATGTTGGGTACACATGGGTTTACTCCCACAGCCAGGCAGAGTTGTTTTCCAATTGCATGAAAAATGAACTTGAAAGTGTCCACACACACACGTGCATATACAAATATATGCAGAGAGGATATGTGTTTTATTTTAATACATGCACCCCCTCATTTCTTTTTTGGTGTCGCCTTGGAGTCAGCTTTGGATCCTGAGAGGCCATTTTCTGTGTTGTCGATCCCTGATGAAGTTACAAGGCACTCCTTACTGCAGATGAAGATAAGAAGGACAGGCAGGCTGCAGAGAAACAGTAGCTCCACTTCCTCTTCTTCAGCTTTTTACGTGTATATATATATATATATATCTGAGCTATCATCAACAACATCCTCTGAGGAAACTGTGGGAAACAATGGTTACGTTTGTGGTGAATGTGGGAAAACTCACTTTTTCTCCTCCAGCTTGGAAAGAACAAAAAGAGTGAAGTTCTTCAGCAACATGAAGCCCATCAACAGGGCGATGGCTCCGCCCACAGCTGAGGCTATGATGATGGTCAGTGTGTTGTCCACCACCCTCACTGCAAACAGTACCACACCACAGATCGATAGATAGATAGATAGATAGATAGATAGATAGATAGATAGATAGATAGATAGATAGATAGATAGATAGATAGATAGATAGATAGATTTCTCATATTATACTATACTTTACTATACTACTCACTATACTATACTTACTTACTAGACTAGCAACATCTGTTAATTGCCCCTCTGGCTCCATCTAGTGGTGGAGTGTAATAATATACAGTCACTTTTTACCTCCACCTCCAGGTCATGTTTTTAGCTCAGGTTGTCTGTTTGACTGAGCAGCACAACTAAAAAAGTGAAGGATAGATTTCGATGAACATACAGTATATGGGAATGTAAGGTGGACTGAATGTTGAGGTGAAGTCTCATTTTGAGGGGTTAAATCCTCGGTTAGTTATGAATAGTACTGAAGGTTTTATATTATAAAATCTGCAAACACTCTAACTTGAAAATATACTGATCTCGTGTTATATTTTGCTGTTATTTGTGCTGCTCCGTCAATTTGAATTTGAATTTCACCTTTAGGTGCCCAACAAAGGAGCAGTTCATCTCATGCTATTAGAAAATACTCAAATATGACAAACTGGAAAAGCAGTTCTGAAAAATGTTAATTGTCAGGATTCATATTTTAGATTCAGTTTAAATATAAGATAATATGTGCTCCAATTTATCTTCATGTCAGTATTAACGGGGTCATTCAGGGAGCACCAACAGTCACTTTCTACGTGAGGGCGTGATATTCAGCTGGTTTCCTGTAGGCCTATATCTATGTGAAGGTACAGTCTACTGTTACACATTGTTGGGTTCCCCATGAAGGCTTGATAAAGGCTTGGGCTTCGGCACTGACTGTTACTTGCTTCACTCACACAGATCAACACACAGCACCGACACAGGTTTCAGCCACTTACACTCATCCACCACAATGAGTTCGAAGATAGCACTGTGGTTCTTGCCCTTCTCTTTCGGGTTGCATCCGAAACAGGTGTACTGGCCTCCATCCTCGAAGGTGATGTTCCACAGCAGGATGGAGATATTGTTGTGATGGTTCTTCCCCACAAACTCCACTCGATCTCTTAATATGGTCACGTGTGGTTCCACTCCTTCTGATGGTATCGTTGACTCACAGACCTGACGCAAACAGCGAGCTGTCAATCATCACAAACTATCACAGCCTGAACATATTGTGTTGTCTTTCTTCCGTGGGCTAACACTTTATTTTGGTCATCCGTTGACTCTTTATTAGTTCATTTTCACTTTAATTAGGTGGCCCTGACACACATTTACAGATGCAAGTGTAGTTTCCCTACTGTTTGTGTGTAGTGATGGTTGCCAAAACCTGGGTCGGTACCCGCAGATGTGTCACAGGAAATGTTTTTGGGTCCCTCGAACAAATTTGCTGAATTTCCCCCCAACAGTTTAGTTAAGATTTGTGTGTTTATGTTTTACACACAGTATAGCGTGCATGCAACAAATTTGTAAGTAACTTAGCCAACCACTTTTTGGAAATTACTTGTTTACCAATTCAAAATCCAATTCAAAATGATATCATGTGTTACAGATGTGGCTGTAGATTAGTCACTACAGTATGCACAAAAAAACACCTTTTTGCATACCTGTTCATCCCTGCTGCACTTCCTTATAGTATGGTTATTGTACATTTTTTATTTTTGGATCTGTATATTTTACATTGCTTATTTTATATCATAATATACGTAGTACCGCCTGCTCCCAACCCTGCTGTTGTATCAAGTGAATTTCCTCAGTGTGGGATCAATAAAGTCAAATCTAATCAAATCTCATCTAATCCAATCTCATCTACATTTGAAGCACAATTTATAGTTCTGTTGACATGATACTAAGTATCTGTTGATTACTAATAGAGAGTCAACAATGGACTATCAAAAATAAAGTGCCACATTTTTACCTTCTGCATGGTGCCATTTTTGTTGAACTGCCAGTTGAAGTAGAGGTTCTCGATGCCGATGCAGCTTGAGTATGTGCAGGGCAACATGACTGTGCTGCCGTTCACTGCCTCCAGGAAGGGAATCTTCCCTACTGACATCTCCAGGGCATCAGCAGACCACACACCTACGAGATGAGGACCACAAGGTAAGATGGAGACTATCTTCACACACGCGGCTTAAGCTGCCAGCAGTGCTAGTGTTAATATTATCCTCATCCATTCTTCATCTACAGCTTGTCATTTTCTGAGGGTCACATCACATGAGGAGCTGGAGCCAACCCCAGGTGGCATGGACGAGATGATGAAGATGATAGTGATGAAGACAGTTGTTATTGTTATTGATTCTTGATACTCGATCTTCTTCTCTCCTTCCCATTCTTCTTTTCCCCACCTCTCCTTCACTAACCCCCTCCCATTTCCCCTTTTACCCCAATCAGTCGAGGCAGCTGGCTGCACACTCTGAGTCTGGTTCTGTCGAAAAGGTTGTTCCTGAAGGCTTTATTTTAATCTCTCCACTATTGCCAAGTAAATGGTCATCGTGTTCCTGTTGGGTTTCTCTGTAATATTTATAAGGTCTTGATCTTACCCTGTAAAATGCCTTGACATAATGTTATGAATCAGCACAATACAAATAACATCTAACTGAACCGAATTGCACCTGCGAAGGATTAGGATCCTTCACAGTAGGATTTGTCCTATATGTCTGTTAAAAAATGAGATACCAGCATACACTAATTCATAAACCCAGTCATTGTGGTGTTTCAGTTACAACGAAAAATTAGTAAATCTGTGATTGTTCTTCAGGAACCAAGAGCAAGCAGACTAGGAGGCGTGAGAAGTTTTAACGATTTATTGAAAACAGTGAACAGGAGCGTGGGAGTAAATGACGATCTTGCGATAACAAGATGCAAGGGTGAGATTTGTAGGAATCAGGAAGTAAGGAGTGTTACCCATTGTATGAGTTAAAGAGGAATAAAAGCAACACGACAAAACATTATTTGTGAGTGTGGTTGCTACAACACACAACGTCGCTGGAAATCCCATTCGGGGAAGTGAAAGCATCTTCATCCATCCTTGTACTCAGGAACTTTTATTACATAAAGCCGAGCGTGTATACTATGGTCACACTCCACGCCTGAATACGACAGTGAAGATGGCAAACGCTGTCACACTTGGTGAACTGACGCCATCTAAATTGTTAGACACAGTAGGAGATCCTGACACTCTCCATCAAAAGGTAGGAAAAATTGGAAATCAGAGCTAGAAATATACATCATGGCCTCAGGTGTGACAAATTCCGCACAAAAGAGGACGATGTTATTACTGACAGGTGGAGAGGGGCAGCATAAAATATGGAACAATTTCAGAGATGAGCAAAAAGCCCCCAGGAGAGGCAATGATCAACAGCCAGGAAGAGATGTACTGTATATGAAGTAGCCACCTAACTTTTCAACAATGCACTAAGAGAAAACATACCAGGCAGAGCCAAATGCTGGCAGGACAGTAAATAACTTTATAACTCGCCTTAAAGTACTGGCCAAGACATGCAGCTTTGCAGCTGAGTCAGATTACCATGTGAGGGATAAAGTGTTTTAAAGTGTCAGTGCACATCGAAAACTCAGAGTCGAAGCTAAATTATTTTATGAATATTATCTAACTGTGGACCGCCTAATCCAAACAAAAGGAACATATCATCACAGAGAGGCACTAATTCTCAACGCCCCTGTTATAACCCTAGGTCACATGCTTTGCCATTATATGTAATTCTCTCCTCTTTTGTGTGTGGTGTGGGCGTGTTAGTGTGGTGTTGGCGTGTTAGTGTGGTGTGGGCGTGTTAGTGTGGTGTTGGCGTGTTAGTGTGGTGTTGGCGTGTTAGTGTGGTGTGGGCGTGTGAGTGTGGTGTGGGCGTGTTAGTGTGGTGTGGGCGTGTTAGTGTGGTGTGGGCGTGTTAGTGTGGTGTTGGCGTGTTAGTGTGGTGTGGGCGTGTTAGTGTGGTGTGGGTGAATTCTCAACGCCCCTGTTATAACCCTAGGTCACATGCTTTGCCATTATATGTAATTCTCTCCTCTTTTGTGTGTGGTGTGGGCGTGTTAGTGTGGTGTGGGCGTGTTAGTGT
>JAFBJR010000616.1:305116-317404 GCA_016785285.1 Brachirus orientalis
GTGTGGGCGTGTGAGTGTGGTGTGGGTGTGTCTGGGTGACTGTCAGTCTCCCAGGTGGATGTCAGCAACCAGGTGGCACACTATGACTGGTTCATTTAAAGAGGACTTGGCTCATCGTGAGTGGATGAAGTGATGGGGGCCTGGACTATATAAACCTTTCTCAGACTACACTCAGGGCTTCTTGCTCACTCTCTCCAAACAAACCAATTGCTGGCAGATGTGAAACTGATGTTGATAGTATTACTAGTTGTTTCTTGTTATAAGTTAGGTTAGTTATATTTGTTAGGTAAGTGGAATTCATGTTGTTAACTTTGTAAAACAGTTGCTGCTCTTTAGAGAGTGACTGTTGACTGTTCGTAAAAGATGTAATATACTCTTTTGTCTAATTTAATGTTACATGGAAACAAAGGTAACAGTTGTAGGAGAGAGAAGCCATTTTTGTTTCACCTTTCTTTACTCCTGTTTTAAGTTAGGAGCTTAGGTAAGTTTTCCTGTACATTATTTTGCTATTTTCTTTACAGGAGGTAAGATTAGGTTCATTACAGAAGTTTTGTTTATTATTTTGGCATCGCTCTTCTCCGAAGTCAATAAAACTGTTATACTTTGACTTGACTTTTGGCTTTCTTTGGAGAGAGGAGTTGGAAAACACCCCCCCCCCCCGGTTTCCCTAGGCCAGGGACGTAACAGCACCATCCAACACAAATCATGTCTCCAACAAAATAAAACCAAAACCAAACCCAACAAGTGTGCTGCAAATGGTCACTTAGGCCGTGGATGCATCTGATCCTAAAAATACAAGTGCAGCCACTGTGGGAAGAAAGGGCATTTTGATGATCTCTGATTCATCAAGTTTAAAATGAACTCAAACTCCCTCCGTCTGCACGAGTAAAAGGTTGGCTGTTGCATCTGCAGCAGTTCACTGACCAAATGATCTACACTCCTGGCAAAACTAACATGGCAGAGCCACTTAGTCGTCAGCCAGTTGGTGACTATGACAAAGCAGAGGAGAAGGAAATGGAAGAGCACATCAACAGCATCATTAAGGACTCCATACCTGATGGTCTAAACCCTCGTGAACATGAGAACATGCTTCAAAAGATGATCCATCAAGCTCTAAGCTCTGCCATCCTATTCTCAAAAATGACTGGACATGTTTCAACAGCAGAGCATTTCAAGCTGTCAAGGATGAACTCTGGACTGCTGGACAGACGGATGCATGGAAATAGGATTTTGATCCCCAAAGCACTATCAGAACATGTACTTGAGTTAGGACATGAAGGACACCAAGGGGTGGTGCGAACTAAAAATCGGCTACGATCCAAAGTCTGGTGGCCTGAGATGGACAACATGGTTGAAAGGAAGCTAAAGAAGTGCTATCCATGCCGGGTGGTAGGCAAGAATGCTGAATGAATGAAGAATTAGAGAGCACACCACTGCCTGATCAACCCTGGGCTTAACTTGCTGTGCATTTACGAAGCATCTCTGAAGGGAATTTCCTGTTTCTTGAAATTGACTATTACTGAAGTTGACATGACAGTCACAAGTGCTCAAAATGTGATTGATGGCTTGCAAATGATGTTCCAGATCCACGGACACCATAAGTACCTGAGAAGTGACAATGGACAACCGTTTGCGTCCCGAGAGTTTCACAAATATGTCACAACCCATGGCATTAAGCAGCTGAACAGGATCCCATATTGGCCTCAGTCAAATGGAGACATGGAACAGTTTAATAGATCAAATCTCTTCAAGCCAAGAACCAAGTGTTGGTAGATTACTCAGAGGACACTAAAAAAAAAAAGATCACACAGATCCAACCTGAGAATAGTAAACATCACTGTTGGACAATGTCTCTCCCTCCTGCTCTGGCAGACTCTTAGATCGGCGACAGGGAGCTTATTTCAAAACCTTCAAGGCTTTTTATTCTAATCTGTACACCTCAGAGGCGCCAATGATGATACCGATATGCATTTGTCACATATTAAAATGTAAAAGAGAACTGGAACTACCCTTCCAACTCAAAGTTTCAAATGTGACCTTGGCTATGCAAAGTGGAAAGGCCCCGGGACCAGGTGGGTATACCCGACTGAATTTAACAAAACATTCTCAACCAAACTTGCTCCACTTCTCTTTGGAAATGTTTAGTGATTCAGTGAGTACCGGGGGCCTGCGTGAGACACACACTCACACGTCACACATGACAGTTCTCACGCTGAGAAGTGATCACACGCATAAGTCTATAAATGGATGATGCAAATGAAGGCATATTGCTCTGTCAAGTCAAAGAGCACAGTCAGGAAATCACTTCATTTATATCACTTAATCTTATAATAGCGGCTGATTAAAGTGAAAGTTTGAAGTGTAAAGAGCATGAACTAAACATTTGTCTTTTTTCACTTCTGTGTCATGTATTTAGATTTAAAGATGTCAGGGAAGAAGCAGAAAACTATTCTTTTACTCTGGAAAGACAATATTAAAATAGGAGCCTGGTGTCTGGAATCCCTTATACAGTTCAGCTGCTGCACAGCCACGTTTTTGTGTTACAAAACTAATATTTCAGCTCCTGAGGGCAATTACATTCAACGCAAATAAAGGCTTCTCCCTTCTTGACTTTGGCTATGACACCAAGAAAACGAATTGGCCTGCAGCTGTTGTTGCCTGCTCGCAGCTTGTATTTTCATTGTGATGCAGGGTCATGCACGGTTATGATGCCAGATAAGTTACTTTGTTAAATACTGTTACAGAGGTGATTATAAGGTGCATCACCTGCATTCTTGGTGAGTTCAATGCAGGACCAAGCTGTAGAGGCCTCCACCGATGAAGTCTGGTAATGGAGCATCATTTTGAGTGTCTGTTTCTTTGTTATTAACCTGGTGTGGTATATCCTAAAGACATACCACAAATGATTTTCATGACCGACGGCAACTGGCATCTTCAACAGTGGCGGGAAAAAGGCAAGGCAGTGCCTGTACCACCTCAGACAGCTGAGGAAATTACAGCCCTCCTCTGTGCTGCGGACTACACTCTACTCCGCCACGACCCAGTCTGTCCTCTGTATGGCAGCTGCAGTCCCCGGGACCAGAAAACTCTCCACAGACTGATCCAGTGTGAGTTATAATGAACACATTTTCTCTTGGAATTATTGCTGCGCCAAAGCCTGTGTAACATGACCACACAGAGTCCTTGCTGTGACATTACTGTAAATAAGAGAGTTTCATGAAAACTGTAACTCTACGCCAAAGAACCACAGATAAACATCACTGAAAAGTCACCGCTGTTCAGTCACCGCTGCATTGCCAAAACAAACACATTTGCATTTAGCTGCTCAGTTTCCCGATCAGTCATGTGTCAAGGTCATATGGGGAGCAAATGGCTGCAGTAAAGCTTTACATCAGGTCAACGACAGACTGTGCTATAGCACTTCTATGCATTATTAAAGCACCTCGGGCTGAACGTGTCAAGCTACATTCTCACCGCTCGCTCGTGCAAGCACACCTGGAGAAACATGCATGGAATGAAAGTCTGCAGGAGCAACTGGGATCTTTTCTGCTGATTCAGCACTGCGCTGCCGTTCTCTGTCACTAACCCGCTTAAGGTCAGCGTGTGACGACCGGCATCACTGCAGCAATGTATGAACTCCACAGCGAGCGAACAACAGTGAAGGAGGGCACGCTGTATGTGGGAATGTTATTGATCGCCTCTCTCGTCTGCCTCTGCTGTCTCTCCACTCTTTTTCCTCAGCTGCTCCACTGCAGCACAGTGAGCTTGCAAAAACAGTGGAGCAACATCACCTGCTTCCTCCCCCTGTTCGTCTGTTTATACTCTTGCCCCTTCAAGAGTATAAAGTGTCATTCTGGCTTTTTTTCCCCATGGTACAGTATTTTTGCAACTGTACTGTAATTATAATCTGGCTACTTAATATATATATAGTGAAGAGTATTCTATTTTTATAACGTTATAGTCAATATCTTCCATATTGTACATTTGCAAATTTGAAAATGCATATTTATTATTATTTTATAGCCTTTCTTTGCTGCTGTGACACAGCAAAATATTATTTTTCTTTTTGCCTAAAAAGCAAATTTTTTTTTTCCTATATAAATTTGTTAAAATTAGAGATATTACATCTTACCTTTAAGCTTTAACTACCAGTAATAAACTGAAAGATTGATTTGCACGAAATCCCAGCTGCTCCTATTCCTGGTGTGTATTAATGATGTGTTAAATACAGAAATACAGTTCAAGTAAATATGTGGAGTTCTAAGTTACAACTGATTAAAGTCAGCCTAATCAAGTAAAGGAAGACTCATTTTAAGTAACTTATCACGAGCAGAGAAACTCTGTCATGTAAGAAATGCTAAACTAAATTTTGACCAGTTTTTGGCCTGTTTTTCTTTGTTTAAAGGAACATTACAGCCCGAAAGTGGCCAAGCAAAACTGGACGATTCATTTTAATTAAAACGGGAAAATATGCATCAATTTAAGAACATTTGGCCAAATTCTGGTAGGGCTGTTTTTGCAGTGAACTGTTGTTTAGTTTATTATCTAAGTTTTCAATAAATATTCTGACATAAGATTATGTCTTGGATGTCACATGGATGCTCAAGGTTCTAGCCCACATGTATGTCAACTTTAAAGCAGCATATGTTTTCTTATGAATACATAAATATGGTATATTCATAATAAAAAAAAAAAAAATACCCCAGTGATGTAAGATTTCCCTGAGATAAAATGTGGGTTTTAAATTCAGGGGCATGGTGACAGAGTGAGAGCGTGGAACAAAATCCAAAGATGCTTCATGAGTCCAAATTCCTCAACACAATGTGGAGACCCACCCTTTCAAGACGATGAGAGCAAATTTGTGCAGAAAGTAGCAAATAATATAGTGCCATAGCTATAACACCTAATATCATATATTTGAAACAATAATTTCATGCATATTATTTCAAATGTAAATGCATAAATCGTAGTCTGCCAATTTGCATGGGGGACCCAAAAACATTTTCCTGCGGCCCAACTGTGGGTCTCGACCCAGTCTTTGGGAACCACTGACTTATCAGTCGTTCTATTCCATATCCTGCCTTCATATTTTTTTTCAGCCACATCTGCTAATTATAAATGTTAAACAAAATACTGCCCGGTCTGTTCAGTTTAATGAGTGCAATGTAAAACGAGGTGCCCTCAGTGCATCATGCACCCGTAAACATATATGTAGGTTATCCCGCACACATGAACTGTACTTCATCATACGAGATACTGTCTTTCTGTCTAACGCAGGTGAGTTTGTCGCCTACGTTAGCTGGTTTTACGTCTATCTTGCAGTTTTTGGAGCATCTTCCCTCTATATTAAGACAACACCTGTGAGCAGGAAAAAAAGAGGTCACTAACTCTTTAAAAAATAAATAAAATTAAGAATATTTCCAGTAAAAAAAAAAAATATATATATATACATTTTATGAATTTACCAAACTGAAAACGCTATGATCCACAACCATAAATGACTTTGTAAGACACAGGGACATTCAACTCCAACAGCTGCAGCATTATTTTCACTAATGTTAAAGGAATAATTCCACTTTATTAAAGTGTTGTTGTTGCTGTATGAGGTACTGACACAGTACAGAGTTAGCACTGACTGTGCCGGGACACTCGCTCTCACTGAAAACACGGCTGACGGCGAGGACATGAGGGAATAAAAGGTTTTAGCCTCCTAATAAAACGCATTCCTGCTTCAAACTGTCAAGCATAACTAATAATAAGAATAATAACATCATCAACAACAATAATAATCACCGGAATAAAGCAGCTTTTACTTGACAAGAATACTTAAAAGTAGCTTGTGAATCTACAGCCACTTTCAGACTGTAATGTTCCTCTAAAAGTCGGAAAGCAAGCTATAACATTGACATTGACAGGAAATCAGCAACTTAACATCACACCTCGTGGGAGTCGCTGTCTCACTTCTGCCTTCATCAGTTTTAACAAAGTGGAGCGAACATACAGAACATGGCTGCAGTAATCAAAATGCTGACAGAACTCCACTTAAAATTCCTTTAAATGATTCAACTGAATGTAAGAATTTTTAGCTTAGAATATTGAACACTAACTTAAGAAGGAGCAGTTGGGATTTCATGCAACTCATTTAGTATTTGAGCTTGTTACTAGTATTTAAAAGTTCAAAAAAGCTGCCACATCTTGGAAAGACACAGTTATGTACATAAAAAGTCAGCATTTTGATTACTGCAGCCATGTTCTGTATGTTCGCTC
Organism: Brachirus orientalis; assembly: GCA_016785285.1. Classification (NCBI taxonomy): domain Eukaryota; kingdom Metazoa; phylum Chordata; class Actinopteri; order Pleuronectiformes; family Soleidae; genus Brachirus; species Brachirus orientalis. The sequence goes on from JAFBJR010000616.1 coordinate 311,384, forward strand.
CACTTTGTTAAAACTGATGAAGGCAGAAGTGAGACAGCGACTCCCACGAGGTGTGATGTTAAGTTGCTGATTTCCTCTTCAGGCTGTGGTGCAGGGAGTCAGCGGTTTAAAAAGCAAAGCAGTGAACATACTGAGATGTTGTAGATAGGGCTGCAACAATTATTCCATTACTTGATTTGTAATTAAATAACTGATTTGATTGACCCAGTTTGAGGGTTTAATACAAGCTTTCTGATTTTTATGCTTCTAAAATGTGAGTATGTTCAGCAAAACTGTCAGCACATCAGTAAAACTGAATGATTTTTCATAATTTCTAGGTTTGGTCAACACTGATCAAAATATTTCAAGATTTTCTGACATTTTACGGCTCGATTAATCGAGAAAGTAGTTGATAGATTAATCAATTATAAAAATAATAATTAAAAAAAAGTTGCAGTCCTTATAATGACATAGATTTTATTAGTTTAGGTGGCTAAATTCACTTTTTCCTCCTGTCCCTGCTGGCCATGGTTTCACTCAGAGCGTTTGGTCCAGTCAGCATTGAATATTCAGTATGTCAGCTGCAATCTCTGCCTTCTCTTCAGGAACTGTAAGCTTCCAGCCTCTGAAGAGGGAAATTCAAACGGTGGTCGACCCCTCCCACCCTGGACACAGATTGTTTGACTCTCTCCCTTCTGGCAGAAGACTGAGGTCCGTCAGAACCAAACCCAGGATCCTCCTCTGACTGTCTGTCACCTCACAGACATCATAAACTGCTGCTTGGCATTTCCCATTTCAGATTACACAAAGTGTTATTTATTTTCTGCTCTTACATATTGCCCAACTCACATACTGCACCAATTACACTCTGCTCTTATATATATATATATATATATATATATATTTATATATATATATTATTTTTGTATTTTATTTTGCTCTAACATTATTTGTTATGCATTGGTAAACTGCTACATTTACCAATGCATGTTAACACTTTACTGTCTGTGTTAAGTTTGACTGTGTTCTTACTGTTTACACTGCATTATTTACACTACCTGGCCAGTAAATATTTGTAATATTCTACAGTTTTTTAATGTTCTGTACATATCTTTTTCTTATTTTTTTTTTTTTATTCTTACCTGTCCATATATTTTTTGTTCTATAACTACAATGACAATAAAACACATTCTATTCTATTCTATTCTATTCTATTCTATTCTATTCTATTCTATTCTATTCTATTCTGTGAAAAGGCCATCACCATGTGAACTGGCCCACAACATTACCCTTATCCGATTCCAGTCTTCTTACTGTCAGCACAAAATAGCTTTAGTCTCTATTACTCCTTTTGCAAACGTCATGACAAACTGGACACTGATCCATGTGACTCTGCAGCTCCATCGCTGCAGATTTGGTCCAGTCTGAGACCTGACAATTCCCTTACTGGGGTCATAATCTCATTCCAAATCAACACGGATCACAGATTACACCAGACGGTCTGACTGCAAGAACATCCTCAGCTCCATCAGACCACACACTTCATTTTTGTTTTACCTGTCTGTGTTACCCAACACAAAACTGCATGTACTGTATATGCTTATCATGGTTAGGGCTACAAAGACTTGGAGTCAGTTAGATTTTCTTGAACCAAAGTTATCAGATCATTCAGCTTCTTGAATGTAAATAATTCCAGTTTATTTGCTCCATAAAACAAAGAAATGATTCAAATGGAACACATTTGGTTTGCGGGCAAAACAAGACGTTTGAAAGGTTGCTCATCTTGATGACCAACGTTTTTTGTTTTTATTATTATTATTATTATTATTTTTTACATTTTCTTAAATTTTATGCACCAAGCTATTAATCAGTTTTTAAAAATAATTAGTTTCAGCCCTAAGTGCAATATGAAATGCACACCCAGCCAACCAGTTCTGCCATCACTGGAAAATCCTAACACAAAAATCCCAGCTGTTACAACACAAGGAATACAACCGCATCTAAAATCCCCTGTATGCAGGTCAGATGCAGATGAGATGAGGGACAGTTTTAGAGAAGGTACAATGGGAGGAAAACAAAATGATATTTTAGACAATGTGACATTAATTAACAGGTAATAAATGCTGTAATAAGCATTTTATAACTATTTACCTAAATCATGCACTGGTACAGCTAACAGAGTAATACTGTGTATTATATTTATGTAAGTCGTGGATAAGCATTACCAACCTACAATTAAGTATTTATTAACCACTGCTAACCTTTATTAATGCTCCTCATGACCCCTGTTGTAAAGTTTGCCGTGCTTTGCTAAACAATGACCTCACAAATCTATAAAGATGTTAAATAAACCTTACATGAGTACAGTTTACCACACAGACACTAAACATTTGGGGAACACGTTTAACCACTTCTATAAATATCTATTAAGGGTAATGATGGTTATTAATTGCAATTAGGTAATACTTATTTTTTTACTCCCGTACATTTATGAAGTCATAGTTAAGGGATGTATGTTTCACACTTTATTCTAAGGGTCACACTGAGCATTAATAAAGGCAAAAGTATCCTTAACTAATGCTTAACAGAGTTAAGTAATTATTTCGTGCTATTATACATTAATAAAGTGTCACTTAAGGGAAAGACATTTTCCACTTTACAGACACGAAAGCCTTTAATGAATGTTAACTAAAGAAAGATATTAACAGTCATTTTTTTATCAGTCAGTGTTAGCAAATGCTTATAACAGCATTAGGGAATGTTAATTAATGAACCCTTGTGGTCAAGTGTCACCAAGGGAGGTGATGTGCAGAGTAGAGACCGACATTACCAAACAGCACAGAGAAGATCAGGCCAAAGGCTGTGTATGGAGGATCCAACCTGAACCTGGGTTCAACCCCAAACCACAGAACCTCCATGACAGCAAACAGTGGTGCAGGATCCAGGCTCAGGACACGGGAGCAGGAGAATGACTCTCAGCACAAAGTAGCTGCTCTGCTACACTGGATTCAGTGTGGAGGAGGCTGTCAGAGTGTGCGGACCCTTAACAAGGCACATCCCAGTGGTCCTGGGGAAAGAGTTGTCAGCTCCAGCCACGCTCCGGTGAGAGAGTCTGCAGGTGAGACAGGAGGCAGGAGAGCAAGATAGAGTTAATCAAGAGAAACGGTGACAGCGAAGCAAAAAAAAAGTTGCATGCAGGTGAAATGTGCGCTTGCATGTTTCCTCACACGCTACTCTGAATCTGAACAGAGTGCAGAAACATGATGGGATGCAGCACAAGTTCTGGTCCGTCCTACCTGCTGTGCAGCCGGTGCTGGCTTGCTCCCTCACAGGAGTCTGGCGTGCAGTGTGGACCAACGCTCACTGCGCACAGTCAGGGTTCACTCAAGGAGAAGCTGCCAGCCAGCACTCTCAATGCAGAGACAGCCACATTGCAGTGGCGGCCGGGAGGAGAGGGGGTGGACGAGCAGAAAGACAGACGGACAGAGAGAGAGAGACAGGGGGACAGGATGAAAAGCTGCTGCTCCTCATCATCCTCAGCCGAGTCACAATGAAGCTGACTCTTCTCCCTGCCTGTTCCGCTGGCTCTCTCGCAACTTTTCCCTCTTCTTCCAAGTAGCTGCATGCCCTCCCTTCTCTCTCTCTATCTCTCTGTCTCCCCCCCCCCCCCCCCCCCCCCCCCCCCCCCCCCCCCCCCCCCCCCCCATACCTGCCTCCCCTCTGCTCCCCTCACCCTCCTCCCCATCTCGTGCCTCTGGGCGTGTATGCAGACTCTCACCAGAGTGTTTTTGAAGATCCGAGGAAAGTTCTGCACTGCAGGTTGAGGAGGGGGAGGAGGGGGAGGAGGCTGGATAATGCAGCCCCAGGGCCGAGCCACACACTCCATTCACAAACACACAGGTTCTGTCACTGACGACATCAAAACTCAGCAGAAACTCTTTTCTACTAATGAAATTTAAAATTGTCCCCTATTTGTTTCAATTTTATTTCTGCACTCATCCTTGGAGTGACTTCCTTCTCCTCTCCTCTCCTCTCCTCTCCTCTCCTCTCCTCTCCTCTCACATTCCCCTGGCTCAGGATAGTCACCACTATTGCATGTACTTGTGTGTCGTGTATCCAGTTCGAAGCCCGGAAGGTCAAACTGTCATGTTAACCATATGTGCGCTGCTTATTCCCTCGTCATCAAAGTGATGCAACCGTACCTTTTTAAAACATCCAAACACATCACTCAACAGCAGCTTGTGTCTGCACTATTTGATGCAGGACACGATGGAGAAACTGCTTAGCTCAGAGGTTCCAGATCTGATTAGTCACTTTTATACATGACTCCCAAATGCATTCGTACACTTAGAGGCCTTTCACTCTCCACTTACTACTACAGAGAGAAACTGACTATGCAGTTATAATGGCCTGTTGGTATGAGTTTATGAGAAATGAAAAATTTAAGTGTTTATACACTTAAGTGTTATAATCAGAGAGAATGTGACAATGTGCAATCTGGATTACTGAACAGTCACACAGGGACACTATGTTTTTTAATAAGAAGGAAAAGTTTGACTGTTTACATAAACAAGAACAAACCTTAACTTTACATCCACTGTATTTAAGAGGGTCATAGATTATTAATAGAGCACGTAAATACAGTTTTACTGAGAGTCACAATGGGATGGTTTATAGTCAGCACTGACTGTGCAGTGTGTCTCTGGTGCCCCTTTCCCCATGACCACCAAAACTTTAATTAACCCCGCTCACTCTCCTGCACCAAAGTCCATAGAAAAAAATCTATGATTTAGCTCAAGGGGACACAGGAGCTTCTAGTCTACAGCTGCTTCATTTTGGTATGTTGGAGTCACTGAGGTAAATGAGAATAAATATTTGTAACACCAAAGTCACAAAATGACACATTAAAACTTACTGTGATGGAGGCAGAAATGGACCAACATCTCCTCAGTGCTATGGTGTAAAATTAATGATCTTCTCTATGGAGTTTGGTGTAGGTGAGCAGTGGCATAAACACCAAAAAAACCTCACAAAAAACAGTAGTGTGTAGCTTTTTAAGAATAGTTTTTAAAGTAATTGTAACTTTCAACCCACTGAACTACTTTAAAGGAAGGTTTGAAGGTTGTGGGTGAGATTTCGACTCTGCATGCCTATGTGTCCTTGGGCAAGACACTTCAGGACTCCATGTTGGTCCTGACAGCTGTGTCGACAATGTGTGAGTGGGTATGAAAGATGTATGATACAAAATGCACTGCACATATAACCCCATTTCCAAAAAAGTTGGGACACTGTGTAAAGTGTAAATTAAATCAGAATGCAAATATTTGCAAATCTCATAAACCCATATTTTTTCCCAAATAAAAAAATAAAAAACATACAGTATCAGATGTTGAAACTGAGACATTTTATAATTTCATGAAAAATAGCTCATTTTGATTTTGATGACAGCAACACATCTCAAAAAAGTTGGAAAAGAGGCAACAAAAGGCTGAAGAAATAAATGGCACAAATCAAAAACAACTGAACATTTGAGAACTAATTAGGTTAATTGGCAATAAGGAGCATTTCAGATGCAGAGGTTCACCAACCTGTGACTAACTGTGTCAGGAAAAATGTACCTCGACGTAAAACTGCCAATACTTTGAAGATCCCACCATCTACAGTGTATAATATCATCAAAGGATTCAGAGAATCGGGAGGAATCTCTGTGCACAAGAGACAAGGTCAAAGGTCAGAAATGGTTGGTTGTGATCTTCAGGCCCAGAGGCAGCACTGCATTAAAAGCAGACATGATTCTCTACTGGAAATCACTGCATGGGCTCAGGAACACTTCCAGAAATCATTGTCTGTGAACACAGTTCACTGTTCAATCCACAAATGTAAGTTAAAGCTGTATCATGTAAAGAAGAAGAAGCCATATATGAACATGATCCAGAAACACTGACGTCTTCTCTGGACCAAAGCTCATTTAAAATGATCTAAGGCAAAATGGAAAACTGTTCTGTGGTCAGATGAATCAAAATTTGAAATTCTTTTTGGAAA